>CM060966.1:100395696-100450696 GCA_030765045.1 Tenodera sinensis | reverse complement strand
TCCAACCATTTTGCGAGACAGCACAATCGAACGAAATGACTTCGATTTCAGTTAGATAATTAGGAATTCTCTTGAGGATTCTCCTGTCGACGTAGCTTTTTTTTTCTGCTCTACGTGCTTTCGTTCGCATTCTTTCTCAATATCGGTTTTTGCAAACACGGTTTATATAAAGCCATTAAAACTACAAAAATACCACGTAAAATCCTAAACTCACTGCTGCATATTCAGTGCAACATCTCAATGATATATAATCTCAACAGGACAATATGTCTTTCTGAAGCATTTCTAACATTTTCTTCCACTTTTAGGAATCGCACTTGTGACCATGCTGGACTCTAGATCAGAGATATCCAGCCTGGAAGATGCGAGGTCTTCTTACGGGTACAAAACATTTAAAATACCCATACAATCAATATAACATGTCATCTAAACACTAACACTTACGAAACATGCCATCATTCACTGCACCCTGGGAATACTGAGGGCATACGTCATGTTTGTCCTCTGGCACTAAAGTCACTCACTCGCTATTACTGCCACTAACAGGCAGCATTCATAGTTCCCCAGAAATACACAGGTGCTTTGTGCGATACTGCATAAGCGAGGTATGGACCTCCTGCTTCCGGTGGGGGTGTTTAGTGAGTATCAACAATTCAACAAAATCCCTCTTTTTAAGGACATAACTTGAGCGGAAAGAGCGTTAAATTTACTTGCACTGGTTTGATTCCAGTGCGGGGAGTCTCCACATTCTCAGGCTTGCCTGGGGTGAGAGTGTAAGCAACGTTTTCCCCCACCAAAAAAGCATGCCTCTGGAATGATCACAAATAAAAAATATTTCAGCCAGAGAGACTCTAACTGCCCGCTGTTCAAGAATCCCTTTTGCTTACTCTGCCTGTTAGTAATGGTGATGAACTTTTGGAAATAACAAACTCCACCTCAAAATCCAAGGTTAGAATTTTTAAAATGTTTTTCAGAGGTTAAGAAACACGATAATACACTCACATAGAATACAAATCCGTTTTGCATCACCACCATCAATTCCTCTGATCATAGCATAAAATTAAAAGAAAGTTCTTTTGGAAATGTTCGTTGACAGTTCACTGAAAATAAAAATCGAAAGCATGTCACTTTGTAATTTCTGGTGTTATGCACGCAAAGAGTAGACTGAACTTAGTGACACTGCCTTCTTCATTCCCATCTACTTATTTGTGTGAGCTGCTTTGACCGCTATCAAAACGAAACAAAAAATATCTTGAATCCAGAATCACTATTGATACTCACAATAATGAAGATTTATCCATGGAGGAGCTGGTGTCCAGAAAACAAACTCAGCCATCTCATTAACTGGTCAGAAACATAATTATATGCACATACTTCTTGTGTATCTGCCATCTTAAACCTAGTTCTTACATTTATATTATGCATTTATAATTTATAATCCTCTTTTCTGTAATATTTAATACAATATATAATGTTAAACGTATTTTGGATGTGGTTAACTTATTTTGAATTATTTTGAATTAAAGACAACTCTTAGGGGCACAAGCTGGAATGGAAAATTATCTTTAGGGGGTACGAGGAGAAAAAAGATTGAATACTACTGCTCTAGATTAATGATTCTGAACCTATGGATACCGTCATGTGGTACGGTGCTGTCGTACCATACTGACCCTTCGCATTGAAACATAAGTTTCAGTCACAAATTAGTTACATTTTTAAAGATAACAGATTTTACTGATTGTAAGTCTGATACATAATACCAGGTGGCCCACTTCATCCGGTATCGGTGTAAGTAGATAACCCTTAATGTGCTAAAGCCGTTACAAAGTTCCACGGCGCAATTCTAGTCATAGAGGCGGCAGTGGCGTTTTCTGCCTCTCCGCGAGGACGTGACGTGATAGGCAGTTGAACTAGCGTGTGTAGTCCGCGATAATAGACAATAACAGTATAAACAACCGAAAAGGTCTCACTTAACTTACAGGATCTTATTCCAGGGAATAAACTCACTCCTGTATATGCTTTTATTGTCCAACATTTCAATTGCAGATTTTACGTGCAAGCATGAGGGCACGTAACATTTCATGGCATAGATAATTTGTGTAAATGTTTAGCTCTATTAACACGGAGTTCATAGAAGTATGTTTGTAGGAATAGCTGTTATAAGAGTAGAGAAAGTAATGTGAGTACAATATGTATGTTTTGAGGCCCCTGAATCCAAAAGAAGTATTTTTAGGGAAAGGTCTGTGTTTATGTGCCTGTGTGTCTATCTGCCTGTGAACAACGTAACAGAGGTTAAAAACCAAGTTCATATCTGAGTTTAATATCCTTAAAGGAGGCATCGGGAAGATTTTTAAGAAAATCCTATCCTTTACATGAAAAATTTATCGAAATCTTTGATTTCCTCGAAAATGGCTCTAACGATTTTAATTACAATGTCATATTTTGTGATATCTTCATGGCAAATGAAATGTATATATTGAATTTTCTCGCTATAATCTATGTATTTCTGTTTACTCTCTATGAGTTTTACATAACTGGTAAACCTAAGAGATAGATCAGGTCATACTATAATATAATTTTATTGTAGCTCTTGTTAAACCACACAAGGTTTGTCCCAATGCATTTTTTGTAGTGTGAACCATTTCGAAGATTTCCCTTGTTGCCTGAGTTTGTTTGTAATAATTAAACTGCACCAAAATGGAAGATTTACTTCTTTATCTCTTGGACGTACAAAAAATATCATAGCGACCAGCTTTAAAAGATTTTACTATCGCTCAAAGCGTACTGTATTCCCATATTCAATATTCAATAAGATAATGTCTGTTTATCTCAACTAACACGAGGAAAATAGAGGAACATGAGTTTGTAAGAATAGTGTTATAGGAGAGAAAGTCATGTGAGTGTAACACAGATCTTTTTGTCCTGTATTTTACATGAGATATTTGTGACCCCGAGAATATCGTTTTGAGTTGCATAGGAGTTTTTAACATAGGTGTGTTCCTTCACGATTGCAATATCTTCATATTTCAGAATGTTGTCGTCTACACAGACAAACAGGAGTACACACAGGAGTTAAAATGAATTATTCATCTCAACCATCAGCCTTAAAACGTATGATTTTATTGTTAGTATTTCACTTAGCAGTCTAAGAATGAGCTCTTAACCTCCATGCGGCAGTATAGTCCCTGTGAGTTTTATAAGTAATGGCCGTTTTATTGCATGTTACGTAGAAAAAGAAAGACACTCCTTTCATTTGTCTATACCGCGATAATCGGCGCATGAGGTGCATTAATGATGAGAGCAGTTACGTGGCACTACTAGATTACTAATCTTCGCCTTTACGAACTGTTGCACCCAAAATAAAATTAATGGTTGTCCTTCACTCGTCTGTCATCATGTAATTTACGCCCTCAATTAAAACCCCGGACATTGAATGCAATGATGTCACGCAAAGAGCCGTAAAACTGAATGCAATATAAATTTTAAAGCAGCTTATGCTAGCTTTGCCGCCAGTCCACAATCGACGACGCCCCTGTGAAGGTTTTCTTTTTTTAAAGACTATGAAGAATGTGGGCATGCAAACTATGTGCATGTACCTTTTATTTCTTATCTATTGTTCACAGAATAAGAAAATACCGCGAATGTTGCCACCATATTTTCTGCCTGTTGAAGAAATTGCATATGTACGTCTGCGATAAAAACAGGATAATATGCAAGTAGAAATATATGTATGCTGTCTGTTTTCCTTTCATTATTCAAACACTATTCTGTTTCGCACAAAAGCCGTGTTGTAATTCCCTTGATGATAAAAAGTTTTGTCGCCATCTCCAATGTTGATCTTCTGATCTTTCTGTCAGCTTCTCAAATGGCGAACTATCAGCCCTTTTTTTCAACGATGAACAACACCACTGAATTTGACTGATAAGTGGCAGACTGTTTGAAAATGTAGGATTAATTACTTCTGAATCTTAGCACGAAAAACTGCAACCGTTTAAGTGGGTATTTAATCTTCTAAGTGGTGACGTATCAATAGTTTACGGTTTAAATTTCCTAATTACAGAGGTTTATCTCCAACAAAGCATATTACAACTATACAGATAGACCCAAAAACATACAAACCGCTGCGCGGTGGTTCTCTCTCTCTCTCTCTCTCTCTCTCTCTCTCTCTCTCTCTCTCTCTCTCTCTCTCTCTCTCTACACTGTGCACACAGAAACACGATGACGCAGTTGCTGTACACAAGGTGATGCGGTTAACTTGTTCTTCTCTGTTCTAAAAGTGCAGCATTAAGTTGACGTAATAGGAGATTGAGTTATTACCGGTGTGCTTTATTATTTTAACCTGTACTTAGTCACAAAAGTATATTATGGCTCAGAGTTTGTTTTCTACTGCACAGTGTGTATTTATTTAATTCGTATGTGTTAATTTTAGCTCGCCAAGTGTAAATGCGATTTGCAGAAAGATTTCCAGGTGATCTGCGGCTTCTATCTCTGGGGTAACTTAAAGCAAAAGTGCACAAGACACACCCACACACCCTGGAAGAAATAAAGCAAAATATCAGCCAGGGAATTGCCAGAATTTCTCAACGTGAACTACGGCGAATGATGGATAGTTTCCTAAAGAGGTGCCAATATATATGGCCAACGACGGTGGCCAGTTTCAGCATCTCCTTTAATAATATTCTTAAGTGAAGCCTTTAAAAGTAGTTTTAAAAAAGTTGTATGGTTTCATCCGCACTGTTTTAGGACAGCGGCAGTCGGCGACAAGTGCTGAGGACGCGTACAGATAGAACACAGCGCAGCCGGTTCGGAGTCCTTTGGATCACCCGTTATAACCATATAAACAAAGTAAATGTGTAGATTAAATACTAACATACGGAATTCGTGAGCGTTTTTGTGTAATATTACGCCATTTATGTCTATCATGTACGTCATGACACGGGTGCATTTTGAATCCAGGTATTACCAGGTGGCCCTCACCGTCTGTTCCTCTTGATTTCCCATTCTTACACAATTTTAGGTATTCTTCCTACTTATATCCTACATAGATGACAATACCACTGTAGTCTTTTCCTTTCAATTTTAACACATCTTCTCCCACTTCTATTAGTCGCCGTATTTCCGTGTTCCTTATTTTGTCTTTCCTGGAGATTCTGGCTGACCTTCTCCAGAAGCCCATCTCCGGTGCATTCAACTTTGAAGATGATGGATTGTTTAATTATAACGTGATCAACTGGATCTAAGTTCTTGAGCAGGTATGCTTGTGGATATCCTTTTTCTTAAAGAAAGTGTTGATAATCTTTAGGTGAAATTGTTCACCGAATGACTCGTTTTTGGTTAAAATGCCATTTGAAGGGCTTCATGGTGGCGAGTGCTAAATCTGCATAACCCGAGCGCGGTCTTTAGATACTCCGAACAGCAATGATTGATCACAGTGAACACTTCCGTAAGATGGTAAAACACAAAGGAAAATAATCGAATTTTGGAAATACGCGCTCACTTATCAACTTAAGTTCCACCACTAAGGAGCCATCCCCACCAACGTTTCTGTGAATATTCGAAACCAACAATACTTCTCATTCGCCTATGAAACACAGTATTTCACTCCGTGCCTTGTCACATTCTAAGAATTGCATTCCAGTCTAATTTTCAGGAAGGGACACGCCTTTCCCCACGTCTGACATGTAATTATTGGAACCTTGAGCTAATAGATTTCTTGCTGATGGGTGAGTGCCTTAGCCACACTGCTTATTCTGATTCCCTTTCCTTGACAACGTTTTAAACTAGCTTGTTAGGAACTGAAATTTTCCTTTCTTACTTTATGTATTGATTTGAACATATGGAAATTATTTATCGTAACTGTCTATAAATCTCCCTATAATTTCTTTATGAAATTGTTAATCATACCCTTTAATACCTGTAGTATTACTTGATAATGAAGACTCTGCTAAGATTCAGTCTAAAATTAAAAGCTTAATAAATATGTGATACTCCACTTACGTGAGACAAAAAATCCGATGAATTACATTCACATCAGCTTCTCTACTCAATCTTCTACGAACTATTGTTGTTGTAGTGTTTAACGCCCGCTTTTACTACTATGGCACCGCAGGCGGTGACACTGATGATACATGGAATGAAGATGGAGCACTGGTGGAATGAGATGGCGGGGGAAACCGGAGCACCCGGAGAAAACCCGCCCTGACGCCGCTTCGTCCACCACGAATACCATATGCGGGTCCCTGGGATCGAACCCGGGCCGCCTAGGTGGTAGGCGAGTGCGCTAACCGCTCGGCCACAGCGCCGCCCTACGAACTATTCTTCCAAAGCTTATTCTTCTACGTACTTCTAATTAATCGAGATAAACCTCCACACATTTACACGTTTCGTGACATATACAAGAACGTTATATTAGGTTAAAGCGATTGTCAAATTTTGAAAAAGGGCGTTGCTATGTGATTGCTTTGAAAGTCCTTGCTTTCTTCATGACCACGAAAAAAATGAATAGCAGTGTCTTTCCACTTGAGAAAAATGTAAAGTTTTGAAAATTCCGAACAATAACACAGAATACTTAGGAAATAGTTAACATAGATGTTGCAAAAAGGATCAAGATGTTGCAGAATCGAAAGTCGAGGGGGCCCGATAACATACCTACTGAAATATTGAAGATTGGGGGAGAAGCTGTGATTCCCTATCTAATGTTTTTGTTTAACATGTCAATCAATAACTGTGACTTACCAGAAGACTGGAAAACCGCTATTGTAGTTCCTATTTATAAAGGGGGTAATAAAACAGAAATAAATAATTATCGACCAGTTAGTTTAACGTCAATAGTGTGTAAGTTGATGGAGCATTTAATAGCAGAATATATAAGGGAGGAGTTAGAAAACAAAAAATGGTTCAAGGAAGCGCAACATGGGTTTCGACCTGGGTACTCGTGCGAAAGTCAATTAACTTCCTTATTTCAAGACTTAGCAGATGAAGTGGACGCAGGAGGAAGAACTGATGCAGTGGTAATAGACTTTTCTAAAGCATTTGATGTAGTGCCGCATAATTTACTTATTGGGAAACTAGCTGGCACAGGAATAGACAAACGAGTGGTTTTATGGGTCAAAGCGTTTCTGGATGGGAGAACACAGCAGGTAAAAGTAGGTAAAGAAATCTCCGAGAGAGGCACAGTTAGTTCGGGAGTACCCCAAGTCTCAGTACTGGGTCCGCTACTTTTTCTTATTTTTGTTAATGATATAAGTGTAAATATTAAATGTCAGATAAAACTGTTTGCAGACGATTGCATTATCTATAATAAAATTCGGAATGCCATAGATGAGTCTCTGCTTCAGGGTGATTTAAATGAAATTAGTAATTGGGCTGCTACAAATAAGATGACGATTAATGCTAAGAAAAGTAAGTCCATTGCATTTAGAAGATCTAAGAGGGAAATTGTTCATAACTATCACATGGGCGGAGAAAAAATTCTGCAGGTAGATAGCTGCAAGTATTTGGGAGTGTACCTGGCGAGTAACGCTGGGTGGGACGACCAGGTAAATTCTACATCCAGGAAAGCGTGGAAAGCGTTACATTTCTTAATGAGGGTACTGAAAAAGGGGAGCGGAAGGTCCAGGGAAATTGCCTACAAATCTTTGGTGCGGCCGATTATGGAATATGGAGCAGTATGCTGGGACCCATATAGACTTAGTCAAATTGATTCGCTAGAAAGAATACAGAGAAGGGCTATAAAATTTATAAAACGAGGTAAATCTTTTGGGCCTAAAAAGGGGGAGGAGACTGAATGGGAGCCTCTAAAAGTCCGGCGTAAGAGGCAGAGGTTATGCGCATTATTTCAAGCATATCGTGGTTCAAATGCATGGGTGGGTATTAGTGAAAGATTGGACAACCCTACATATTACGGAAGAAAGGATCATTTGTATAAAATTAAAGGTAGAAGGCACAGAACCGACGTAGGAAAGTTCTCCTTTGTTAATAGAACCATTGAGGAATGGAATGAATTACCTGTAGCAGTCTTTCTGGGCTGTCCTTTATCTGTGAAGAAATTTTCGAAAAATATCGTAAATCAAGTAAATGCTGTGTAATTTACTATAAAGATTACGCAAGTGTATTATTGACATTTATTGAACTGATGGTGAATACTAATGCTAAATTTAATTTGGTTATAATTAATTAATGAGTGTTAATTAGTATTTAGTGCATTTCATCTTATATTTTTATTATTGTTCTTTATTGTATTATGATTGTATTACTATTGTTTGTGCACTTTGTTTGTAACCTTAATGTGTACATTTAACTCTGCCACCGGGTAATACCCATTCGCAGAAAATATATACATACATAAATTTCGTGCTTTAATAAAATCGATATATCTTTGTGTAGTGTGATTTTGTCTATTTATTACGGTTTGTCAGTTATACAATGTCATTCAGGATGAAAAGGACTTCATTCACATATTTTTCTCAGAAAATTCATATTATACATTTTATTTGCTATATAAATATATTAAACAGGTGTTATTTGAATCAAAATGTTATATTCATTTTGAGAAAATAAAAATAAAAGCATACAAACCAGTCCATGTAAAGAGTACTTTGGGTGCAGAGAATTAACCTTAATTAAAAGCCTTTTTCTTAACTTATTTTTTAAAAAAGTTACTAACAATTTTGATCAAATGTTTTTTCTGGTTCGTCTGTTGCAATTTGATAACTTAAAGAAAACTCGAACTTTTATTGGACTTACAGTATATAATTATACAATGAAAATTTCAATCCAAACATTATTTTCCTATTTGAATCTGTTGCCGACACACAAACAATGCTTAGACACAGTTATTGTTTTAGTAGTTGTTTTCATAAGCTTACTAAACAGAATCTTCAACGGAATTAGTACAAATTGTTTCCTCTTGTGGTACGCAATCCAAAATAAGCTGCTACGTCATGCACAACATATCTCACTTTTGATCAAACCTCAACATGAAACAGAAGCTATGTTACTTGATTACGTCCCAGTGGTGGGATAGTGTTTCTAGAAGCACCCTCTATTTTTAAATCTAGATAATGTTATCATTGGTATCATTTGCCAACACATGACCGTGTTAAGGGTAGAAAAGAGACCAGGAACAGCAGTTGGTAAGGGTGGAAGTGCCATGTTCCATTACTCGACCCACTGGACGCTCTCCAGCAACCCCTCCTGCTGAGAAAGGTAGAGGGTTCGCAAACCTGGAGTCAAAGTAATTGATCTACCGCTTGCTGGGTTGAAAATCCGCAGCCGATGAAAATTCATTGCCCCGCAGGGTCCCGTATTGGAAGTTGTGCTTGAGGGCGATAAGGGAATGAACATCCACACAGGCAGATGAATAAACAACGTAGATACTTCAAGAAAAGTTCCTTTTCTGTAGATGTACAATTTCTGAAAATGTGTGTTGGTACACCACACAGCATTTTGGATAAGTTTTGCCGAAAGTTGCTGATACTGTACTTCACACTTTGCGCATCGCATAAATGTGACTTTAGATTCATCTCACTTCTCTACAACTTTATGATTTCTTGTGGAGTCCCTTAACTTATAATAATACCTTTCTTGTATAAGCACAAGTACAGTAATCTATACTTTCGTGGAAGAATTATGTATTGAGGGATCCAAACTAACGGGAATGGAATCACCAGCTCACATAAATAATCCACAGAAATTGGTATAAATAGAATACTCTATAAATTTAAAACATTTTTAACTAATAAACTTCCCTGAGAACACAATTCCTTCAGATATAACTAAAACGTTTCTTTAACCTTTTTACAATGTTTGGGGTCTTCCCTTACTCCACTGATAGGCACTATAAGGTTAATGAACATGCACTATATTATTTACAGAACCTTGAGCGTATAAATATGCATTTCTGAATTATGTTTATCCTCTTGAAATAGGTAATTGCGCTTTGAGCAATTGTGTCTTTACGATAAACAAAAAATTATTGATGTTGGATAATAAATTACGCCTTAAAACCTTTTAGTTCTTAAGCTTCTTTTATACAGAAATTTAGCTGTTTTTCATTTACCTACGTGGTAGCACTGATACCTTCATATTTGGATATTGGAGACTCTTGTGCTATCACCAGACTATTGTTGGTGTTATTCAGTTTGTATAATATTCTGAACTTTGGAGACTTGTGGATTCACCAGTGTAGTGTACAATGTTGGTTTGTATACGTAATAATCTGCTCAGAACTGTGACTACAATATGATGTAGCCTAAAAGTTATAATGAAAAGCAAATACTGATGGATTTAGAAAAATAAAAGTGATGCAACTGATACAGAAATTAAGGAAGAGGTTTCTTATATCATAGACTCTGAAAACATCTATAACATAACATAACATAAATGATCCCACACAGATTATTTGTAGCACGGCGCGGTCTCGCGAAACTGAGTGAGTAACTGAATGCCTGTAAGTTCGAGGTTATGCTTGGTTATGGGGCCTTTCTGATCGTAATGTGCCTGGGCTGCACTTCCAGTACGGAAGGTTGATTGATTTGGGGAGTAGTTCCGTGGATTTAATGAATTAGGCATGCGATTTATGAGGCTTTCAAACAGGCTTAGTTAAGTGTTCTAATTCAAACTCTTGCTTTGGATCAAGGGGGGTAAAGGAACATCTGACTTAAATTAACCTGTGGGGCGAACGGGTACTAATTTCAAATTGTTTGTACCATGTATTTGTTCAGGTAGATGCGCCTGACCCGGCGACTAATAATAAAAACGATGCATTTTCAGTTAAATTAATGTGTGCTAGTATGTTATTTAACCCGATTAAAGGCCTGGTAGGTTGTCATACTTTAATACTTGTTCTGTTTGGGATATGATAAATTTGTCTGGAAACTTGGGAATGACCGGAGCGTTATTGAATTGCATAACTCTTGTTAGTTATGGAGCCTAAAGGGCGAACTATCTATTTCGTGGAAATTTATATGTATATTTATTCAATTGTGCAACTTGTGTTATTCGTGGTGTATTTCATTGAAACTTATATGTCCATTTTGTAACCAAGATCACCTTAGTTAAATTCTTTTAGGTTATTTGTTGTTACCTTTCAAAGGGTGGTAACTTTGTAACAGATAGTTAATTAAACTCAGTTTTCTAGACGTCTTGTTTTATGCTTAGAGAAAAGGCGGGGGCAATTCTCTCTCAGAATTGGTCCTGCCGATTCCCCTGGTATTAGGGTCCTCGTACTTTGGCCTTTTGACAATTGCACCACTAATAGACTATTCTTTGACCAATTAAAAAAACTCAGTGGTCTGTTCTTCTGGATGCTTAGATAATACGTCACAGTCAAGAAGCCACAGATAATTTTTTTAGGAGATCAAATGGAAAAATCATAATTTCAGGACTCTGCTTTGGTGAATGCCTTATTATACGCTGTCCAACGGGGAAGCAAAACCACGTGACTTGACCTACGTGGTGCTTCCACTCTGTAAATAATTTCTAGGAAAATACCATAACTGGACTCACTTCGCTATTGATAAATAAGAAAATTTTATCACCAACTGTAGTTGAATTATAAAAATATACACTTTCTTCAATTTCAAACAAGAATAATTCATACTGCGCGCGCAACTAAATTGCTATGAGGGAATGCCCCGAAAACAGTTTGAAACGTAATATTGTTGAACAGGTTAATGTTAATAAGCATAACCGGGGAAAACCACAAAGGACTGGTGAAAGGACTACTTCAACAAATTTGGAGAAAGGTATCTAGACCTTGCTATAAATGAAGTGGTGAAAGTAACACCCATGTTCACCATAATGTCAGCTATAAGTATTTACAATGTACGTAAAGAAAAGTCCACTGCTTTTGAGGTTAGAAGCACCGGCAAAGAGACCATGCTCCAAGCAAGTGTTCGATGCTGTGTGTGAGAGTTTGTGATTGTGATTGTCAACAATCCGCCGTAAGGTTCACCAGTTCTTTGGTAATAATTAACACTCCCATCGTAAGCAAATTCTGATACTGGTCTTCCAGATCTAAAACGATTTTCGTCCTACACAAACAAGTGCTGGAAATTGGATTTTAGTCTGTCAGCAATAATCTTGGCATGGATACCATCTCACTGTAACATACCAGGAAATGATCTTGCTGACACTGCCGCAAAAGAAGCTACCAAGCATCCTCCAAGCTTACCAGATCTTAAGCTACCTCATGAAGACTATTTACGGCATCTTAAAAGAACTATCCTACACCGATGGAAGACAGATTGGACAACTACATCCAACAGCAAACTGCATGATATCTGTCCAATACCTAACCTGTCCATAACAATTACAACACTAACCCGGCGAGACCAGGTGCTAATAACCCGATTATGCATTGGCCACACTGCGCTTACTCACTCCTACATTCTGTCCCGTCAACTTCCTCCTAAATGTACTCTGTGTGATTCTACTCTTACCGTTCAGCATCTGCTCACTGTTTGCCCAAGATACACTCACCAGCGACTTCAGTATGGAGTTCCTGAGAACCTTCAGCTAGCTTTGGGTGATCAACAATATCACAAGAAAATCATCAAGTTCATCAAAGCATGCAAAGTTAATGTTTAAATTCATTGTAAACTTCATGATATGTTTCCTCCTTTTTTCCTCAATGTTTAGTCGCGATATGACTTTTATTTTGAAGCGACTTCAAATAATAAATAAATTAAAAAAAAAAAAAAACAAATGAAAGAGTTTTAATGTGGTCAGAAATGACATTATTTCAAGTCGAAAAGAGCTTCAGCGTAAAATAAAAGAGCTTGAAAAAATACGGAAGGTGTACTATTTGGATGAAACCTGGTTTCATGAGGCAAAAATGGGCTCACCATGAAATTCAACTTGGTTTAGGTGTCGGGCTTAAAAATCCTACTGGGAAGGGTAAGTGCTTAGTAGGGTTATGCACATGGAGAGTTAACGATAAATGACGATATTTTCAAATCCTAGCTTGGAAAGCTTTTCACCAAAGTATGTCCTAACAACGTCATCGTGTTGGATAATTCCTCCAACCGCAGTGTGAGGTTAGAACTATACCAAACCGTACTTGAAGAAAAAATAAATTATAGAGTAAACAACAGAGTAAAAGCATTGCTTTCGTCGCACCTGGTGAAGGCAGAAATGCTGTCATTGGTAAAGTCTCAGCATAAAGAGCATGAATAATATGTAATAGACGAAATGGCTGTACTTGGGGATCACACTGTACTCCGACTGCCGCCTTATCATACCTACTTAAACGTGATGGAGATGGTATAGTATAGTGTCAGGGGGTTACCTTGCCAACAATAACACAACTTCAAACTCCAAGGCGGGCGTGTGTTGATTGATGCAGTGGTGTAACATCTGAAAATTGGAGTACTTATGTTTAACAATTGATTA
Organism: Tenodera sinensis; assembly: GCA_030765045.1. Taxonomy (NCBI): domain Eukaryota; kingdom Metazoa; phylum Arthropoda; class Insecta; order Mantodea; family Mantidae; genus Tenodera; species Tenodera sinensis. Next base: position 100,437,301 of record CM060966.1, on the reverse strand, counting down.
GAGAAGAATGAAAAAAGTTAGGACTCGGAGGGTATTTTTGATGTCGTGGTGATAAAATGCGTGATAAATCTGATTATGATGAATTCAGAGAAACCGAGCCATCCAATCTAGAGGAAATCGAACCGATGCCAAACTCTGGTTAATGGAATGCGATCATGTAAGTAGCACTTAATCTCCACGAGTCTGTACTACATGCCATTTAGAGATACGATAAAATAAAATAATGTACCTGGTGTTGAAAAACTGATATGTTGTGTAGTGAAATTCAGCGTTCCGTTCAAGTAAACGTTCGATCATTGTGATCGCAAGCGACGTGGAGTGACACAAATCGATGTTATTTTAGGTATCCTCATTCTCCCGCTGGATAAAGTTTAGATCTACATCTGCACTTTCTCTACTATATACAGCAAGTATTGGACGCATTGTATTCCGACTACAAATTCGATTTCATCGGAATATGTGCCTTAAAGCCCCCTGAAACCCAACAAGCATTTTTAAGAAGGTTGATATGAGTGTTTATGAATGGATAACTCAAAAGCGAAAATTCGGTTAGAAACCAAACTTGATATTTAAGTTCACCATCCTACAAGGTAATATTTTCAAGAAAATCCCTCCAGACTTTACATGGATCACTTTCGAAAAACGTTGATTTCCTCAAAAATGGCTCTAATAATTTGTTCACATATTTTCATGACAAATGAAATGCCTATCTTGAATCTTCTGGGAATAGCCCCTGAAGTGCCACTCATTCTAAACGATTTTTGCCCAACTGGAAAAATACAAAATATTACTATACAAAAATATAGATCTGTATAAGGCACACAGTTAATGTCAAATAAGTTTGCTCAAAATGTTCTGCAAATACTTGTCTTGATTAAGATGAAGTATAAATAAAGTATTTGTATAATCATTTGTATAAGAGTCAGTAGAGAAAATCATGTGAGCACAACACTGTTTGCTACAGTTCGTTTCCTGGTAAACTGCTTTGGAATAACAGCCGCTGTGGTTGAGATTGTGTGAATGTCACCGACTATCAGAGTTGTTGATACATATTTCACCATTACACTGTTTCTTTTGGACATCACCTGGCTATTTTGAAATGTATTGGATAAACAGGATGTGTTATTTCTTTCACACATCACCAGTTCTTTGTAGTAATATTATGGATACCCTTATTCCTCTACCAGGTGCTTTTTAGTCTACCTAGTACTTCGTCACCCAATAATTTGAAACCTCAATGCGTTTCACCTTCTGGATCACTTCGATCATGATGGAGAGAGATATTTGCTGATTGCTTGAAATTATACCTTGTAGGTGCAAAACAAAAATCTACTAAGGTCATTGTTTTCTATTTTAGAGATCTTTCTCGAGAAAATTTACGTAAGTCCATCAGATGTCATTATTCCTTTAATTCATAGATTTTTCCCTCTAGGAACAAATAAGTCTGCTTTATGCTCATGTAAAAGGATTTAACTGCGTCCAATGGATTTGTGCAATTGATGAAGTTAGAGAATTTTCAATATAAGCCATTACCTATTATTTTGTGTGTCTGATTTATTATTTGTGGTAGTGATCCTGGCCGTGTGGTTGAGTTAATGGTATAATGATTTCATCTTTGCCTCGTAGAAAACCGAAAGTGATTGCTCTGACACCTGATGCTCGCATTAGGGAGACCCTAACTTCAATTTTAGTTCAACTGGCGAATTTTGCGTTGAAACTACTAAGATTTTCGAGCCTTTCATTTCTTTTCGTGTTTTAGTGTTGCAGTATCAGAGTATGTTATTTTGAGATAGGAGAACTGTTTCTTTCTTATTATCAACAGCTCAAAATCGTACCTATCCTTGGGGACATAATGTGTCGCATGGACCCTATATCAATATCTCTTAAGAAAATCTCAAAAGAAACCTCTGCCAGAAATGCTTTATCTGGAATTGCTGGTCTGTGCCTCTTATCAGATTCTCGCCGATCTCTTCCTCACGGGAGTTTAGTGAGGAAAGTAAGCGCTGCAGTGCTGAAATCCTCTTTCTTTACTAATCGACACCGCTACAGTCAAAATTTCTTTCAAATTCCCAATATTACGAATATTTCCGAGTTTTACTGAATGCCGTAATGTACTGGATAACAACATTTTGGCTGCTTTACTCTCCTTGTTTGGGCGTTGTTTTGGCGCCGTTTGACAAATGAGTTGTGACACTCTCAGCTTATCGCACTGTCCAGAATACCGATTTGTGGACACGGTAGGAGTTTCCCAATTTCCCTCTTCCCTTAGCTTAGGGTGAATTTTTGAGATACTGCATTCTGATAGAAATGGACGGTTTCTCGTTAGATCTGTGTTGCTAGAATCATTTCTATTCTGTTGTTTTCCTCTAGCTCATTGAGCGTGCGGATAAGTAGCAATTTTCTACCCGAGATTCCTTTGTTGGACAAGTTAGCGAGCGACTGGAAGAGAGAAATTATACATATGCCATTTGAAGTGCCGTGAACCAAGCGGGATGGCTCAAGCGGTAACGTCTGTTGCCCGCATTCCGGAGGGCGCGGGTTCGATCCTCGTGGCCGCACACTCTGACATGGGTTTTTCCGTGGTTTCCCCATGTCACTTAGGCGAATGCTGGGGTGCATTACTTCATACCACGGTTTCCTTTCCATCATTTCCCTTGATTCCATTTCCTTATCATTTTCAGGTGTACATTCAGGCGTATAGTGTTGGCAGTGCCGGGCAGATGGCGCGGATGATGGTAACTGCTGTTCTCGGCGCTAGGTGGCGTTTGGCCCGCCTTGTTCTCCGTCGGGGGGTGGGGACGCTCAATACGATACCGGACTCGCGGTGTGGTGGCTGCTTGGCGGGCCCTGGCGCCGGGAAGAAGAGATCTCAGCACTTGTTTCAAACCTCCGCGCGTCTCTGTGGCCTGTCTAGCTGCAGCCCTTCGTTTCCCTCATTTCATCCCTGCCTCTTGGGGGGTAGTAGCTACAATAGATCTGAGTAGGTCGAAGTGAGTGAGGTTTCCTCCTCTGTGTCTGTACCCTTAACCTTTACTCTTTTGAAGTGCTATGTGTAGATAAAAAGGCACTAAGCTAAACATATTTCTACAGCACTAGTTTTCTATAACTATAATCAAAATCAAAGCATCAAAATCGCCTGAAATAACGTAGTTACACGCTTTAGGCAAGTTCACGTTCAATTTGTTTCTTATTTCCTATAATAATTAAAATGTGGAGGACGTCACAATCTTAAGGGCATGAACGATGACCTACAGTTTTGTCCTATTGCTCCAATAACCCGAAAAGCGAAGGTGCATCTTCTCTTGTGGAGGTTAAGAGAAAATGTACGAAGTTTACAATACTTTCAGAGGAGTTCACCAGTTATAAGCGCATTCATGCTTAACTACACCTTAAAATGAAAATATTTCATCCCAAATAAAACAATAAAAATACTTAACGTAGGCAAAAGGACGTTTTCCAAGCAAGCTGAAGGGCGTTATCTATTGGGAATACTGCAAGGTTGATCTGGCCTTGGTGTATGCTCTGTCACTTTGTATCACGTCGGTGTGACTTGTACATAGAATCTGCATTGATGCTACGCCCTATTTGCACGTGGAGATCCGGTTTCTCTTGAGAAAAACACTTTGCATCAAAATCATTCTCGCCTTGTTGAATGGATACTCCCGTGTTTATAAAAAGGTAAAGAAAACAACGACTTGACTATTAAACATGTGCAGTAACAACGATTTGCATAAACATTTGTCTGCAATTTCTTAACATTGTAAATGTTAACTCAATCAGCTTCTTTAGGTGTGCTATACAGGCATCCATTTGCAAAGAACTAATGGACGTTTCGCATTGAAAGACAGCCCTTTCAGTATTGGAGGTGGCATTTGTTTTAAATTGTTTAATTCCTCTTAACGACAATGGCTTGCGGAAACGATGCATGAAGTGGATGAAACGGTTATCATATGGGTATCAAGCGAAGCAATATCACATTCGAGAGGTCCCTAGTTCGATGTTCCGGGCCAAATAATCTGACTGAAAGTTTTTCCGAGTCATTAGATGAATGCTTTGTTGATTATCTTTCGTCGCGCGATTTCCCTCCATTTTATTTCGCATCATTTCAATCCGGTCTTTCCGGATCGGAAGTGTCGGTGAAGGAGCGAGTATGGCGCCTCTTTATATTGGAAGTATAAACTTTTAGTTGTGATTCCTCAATAAGTATACAAGCTATACCATTATTAATCTACTCATGGAACACGCGTGTTTTTGTTCATATGTTTAATAAATTATGTATACTTAATCTGAAATGGGTTTATCACTACTATATTGAAAGCTGCAGAAATGCTGCTACTTCTGTATTTCTTCACAGAATAGAAGGAATATCTTATCAAGCCCCTGGAATAACCGGGACCTTACCGGCATCAAATATAATCTTCCTTCCCCAAAATGTGGAATTAATTCGTACATGATTTATTTCATAATGCTAATGATAGAAAGCCTATGTGTTCAGTAGTATTCTAAACTTGTGCTTTCATAAAGGATTAAAAGAAAGCCTTCGCATATGTATATATTGTGATGCCGGCCACGGCTCACAGCGGGGAACGATCGGTTGAGGCTAAGCTGCTTCACACCACATACCAGGCGGGCGAGCAAACAGAGGTGCTCAAGGTCAGGCTGCCTCGTAGGACTGTGTATGCGTAATGAACAACAATGAGCACCGCGCTTAACAAAGGATTGCTGGAACCTTCGTGAGATATGCGGCGGCCGCGTGTATGTAGAAGTTCCAGAAAGGATCTGTGACGTCATCCTCACGATATAAAGAGACGAGGTAACGAGTAACAGGAGTTACGGCTACAGACATGAGTCGATCAGTGTATCAGTGAGTGCGACAGCTGTGTGTGGTACTGTCGTTATGAAAGAGACGTTACGTTGAAGTGACGAAGTGTTAATGAGTGTTGATTGATTTTATCGTCAGAGCTACTGTATGAGAGAGAGTAAGTGAAGAAACTCAGTGAAAGTACTGAGTCAATTTTACTAGAAGAAAACAGTTGTGAATTGTAATGATACTAAACACTGCAGTCTGTGTTAACGTCAGTAAAAGAGAACTCTGTATCTTTTATAAAATTTTGGAAGAAAAATAAGGTGACGTAATTGGATTGGACTTTTGTTGTCGTTTTTGTCACATTATTAATCAACATAATAGGACATATTTATTTTCCTTAACGTGTTCAATAAATTATTCTGAAATCTCAAAACGCTTAGTCACAGGCACGTACTGTATTCAAAATTGCAGAAATGCTGCTACTTCTGTATTTCTTATACAGCAGAAGCAATATCTATATCAATATCAATATTCTCCGAAATAACCGCGACCTTTCCGAAATTAAATATAATCTTTCGTCCACAGAATGTGGAATATATAGTAATCAGTCCAATTACTTTTAATTACTTTTACATAAAAACACAGTTATCTTTTACTGACGTTAACACAGTCTACAGCCTTTCGTGATATTACGACTCACAGTTGTTCTCGTCTCGTAGCCTTGACTCACTTCTTTTACTGTCTTCTTCCTTTTTCTGTCTCTCAAACACTAACCTCAACGATACAATCACCCAAAGTTCATTAGAACTTCTTCACACCCTCAAGCTTTCTCGCACTCAGTGACACGCTGACCGACTCATGTCTGTAACTGTAACTGTAACCTTCTCTCTGTCTCTTTCTCCTATTTCCTCGCCTCCTTGTTTAGCGGGGTTGATTCACACGGACCTTTCTCGACTTCCATAAACCTGTCGGAGATGATGTAGCCAGATATTTCTCGACGCTCTGAAAACTCTTTGTGTTGCCGCTTGATTGGTACGCACGTGTTTGCTCGTGTGGGGAAGCTTGAATGTGCGCTTTTGTTTTGCTGACAGGCCTGGCATGTGGTGTGATGTAACTTAGCACCGACCATCCTTTGTTGTGTGCCATGCCCGGTGTCACTATTTTTATGCCAACACGCACATTATATTGTGAGTTCAGATATAGGATGATTATTCTTTCTTAAGATAAATGCAAGCATGAATTTGTTTTAGGAATAAACGTCATGTAATATGATCAGTTGTTACCTTTTAATACTCCATATAAATTTAGTTTATGAAGAATTTTTTTAATATTTCATATCGATATTTAATTTAGTAAGTTTCCTATTAATACTGAAATGTTTAGGTAAATCTCACTAAAAACCAAAATAATAATAATAATAATAATAATAATAATAATAATAATAATAATAATAATAATAATAATAATAATAATAATAATAATAATAATAATAATAATAATAATAATAATAATAATAATAATAATAATAATAATAATAATAATAATAATAATAATAATAATAATAATAATAATAATAATAATCATCATCATCATCATTATCATTATTATTATTGTTGTTGTTACTATTATTATATTATTAACACTATTTCAAGGATACTATAACTTATCTAAATCCTTTAACAGTCTATGTAAATCTTTCTGAAAGTGAGTCTGTCACATATTACCCATGCCTGGGCGAATTTGATAATATATATACCGATGATTGTAGCACTAGTTCCATTAAACAGTAATAATTCTTTAATCTGTTGCAATGTTAAACAACATAGAGAAATGTAGAAATCACCTACACCTTCACTTTTCTTTGTTTTCTCTTTCCGAACATCAACACTCACCGACAGAACGATATCTGTGTCTACTTTGCGCACCAGGATGCATGAAAACAGCTTTGCAGCTAATGTATTCCATTGGTTGTACAATAAACCTTACGAAACCGTTACAATATTAATATTCTAGATGACAGAATAAAAAGTAAAGCTCAACACCCTAGTGGCCAAAGTTACCCAAGGTGACCAAATTTATCTTGTTTTACGGTACATTTCCAATTCCAGCATTTAAATCTCCTCCAATTACAACAAAATTACTTGTGTTTACACTATTACTTCTGTGGTTGATTATAAAATTCGTCTGACTTTTCTTTTGCCGGTGCGTACACCTATGGATGTCAAATTACCTCTTATGTGCCACTAAGTCAAATAGATTTCACCATCTGAGCTATAGATTCAGCTAACACGGTCACTTAACTCAAAAGCTGCAGATGCTGGAGAGAAGCAAAACTGCTTAATTACCTAGTACTTTGCATCAAACATAAGGTAAATGTAATCTTTCAATTAAATTTTATGGTTGTGTAGGCGTCAATTTTGAGGTTGTTTTAACGCTTTTCTGAATTAGCGTGGTACTGTCTGCAGATTTCAGGTACCAAGGGAAACTAATTCATGGCCAAGATCTTCCAGAGAGATATCGCCTGCACGATACTTGGGTGTTGTTGCTCTTGGTGAATTTATCGGCTGTCTCCAGCATCTGTTTCCTTTAAAATTGATGTCTTGCGGGGTATGTTCTTTCATTTTAGTCTTTTCGAGCAGCTTCCTGTAATGCGCAAACAATGTGTGGTTGATAAGAATATTGCTATTTCTTAGCATGGGCCAGCAAATGAGAAACTTTGCTCAGCTCTATAAGTAGGACTACTGTAATGTTCTATAATCCGCACACAGTATAACAATTGTTGGAATCCATTGGGAAAATTTAGCGGAGGCTAAAACTTTCCAAGCATATGAGAACCATGAAAAATATTGCCATACTTTTACAAAATATACGATTTATTACATTGAAAGGCAGACTCATTCCATAATTAGGTTACAAAAAAACAAGGTTATGTAGTGCAGATTTTAAAAGTCACTTCCCTCAGTTTTGTCTGTGACTAATATCTATGGCAAACACAAAATTTAATGGCGGCTGATCGCCCATCACATGATCTTCACTTTTCTCCTATTCGTCGAATCCTAATGAATCCAATATCCTCATTGGTGGATAAATATTGCAGTATGTCCTGCATAACTTTTCCAACGTATTTTGAGTCTTTATGTTCCCGTGAGAACTGATGCGACATCGTGATAAGGCGCGTCCCAAGTGTTTTCCTAGCGCACCTTCGACACTCTAAAGCTGCTTGTCAGAGGTCCTGGCAAACGATAAACAAGCAGTGGAAAGAGTTGTTACATTTTTAGGATTGACAAACGTGAGTATACCTAAGTATTTGGAATTTTAGACACCGAGATCTCATTCCTTTTGGATCCTTTTATCCCTAATCTCTAGGGCGTCTCCTCTATGTAGAGGTTAACCTGATCGTCCGGCTGCTGCGTCCTCCAGCCGCAGCCAAGGCCATGGAGTACAGGTTGGGGTGACGGGGGTCAGCACGCCAACTCCCCCGACCGTACACTAGCTTTTGGACCCTTTTATAACTGCGTTTTAATTTTGACTTTTGCCTCCTTGGTATATTTATGTATATTTGCCTTTTAACATTATTTTTATATTGAAATTTATCTCTGCCTTTTACCATGATTCGTTTTACAAGGGCGCCGATGACCAAGTAGTTGAATACCCTTAATTCTACATCAAATTCAGATTATCTCACATACACTGCTAAAACTCATATTAAATCGGCCCTCATGTTTAATTAATTCTAGTGATCCTCACAATGATTGCACTCTATGAGTGAGGTAGTGTTGTTCCGAAGGAAGCCATACTGAGGATGTTTTGTCCCGTCCTCCAATGGGTGTGAATCCGCGGCTTAGGGAACCAGAGGCCAGCATGTTACTGCCAAACCACGAAGTAGGACATTGTAAACAATGTTGGTGAAAGAGGAATCGTGGTAGCCAATAGCTAGTGAGCTAAAATAATATTAATTTTACAAGGATGCATAAGATGTTTGAATAATTAGTGTAAATTCATAGTGATTCCTTACACTACAAGATATGTTTATAGGCAAGCGTGCATAGTGGTCACTCAAAGCACTGTCGGCAACCAAAGAAGCCAAGAACAGTTCGGTAGAAACGCAATTGCCACATCACGTCGCGCACGTCCATGGAAGACAGGCAAATACATCTACAGTAATGTAAAAAGTAAATCCGCCTAATTTAATTAAAATGCATAGACACTTACCCAGTGTCAGACAGAATATAAGTGTGTGAAATTGAACAAAGTGACAATACACAAATTTTTCTAAACTTTTGATTCAATTACCTTATGTCCATCATCCCTAAAAGTAATATCACATGAGATTTCTTACTACTAGAAAAACAGTAACGTTTTACAAACATCATTAAAATAAAATATTAATTAATTGACTCATATGTTTATATATAAAGAATGTCTACATTATTAGAAAAATATCTTGAAACAACAAATAGCACAATCGTACATAAAAAGAAAGAAGAAAATATGAAAGCACAAAAAGTATCTTACTTTGAGTGAACCTTCAAAGTAACCCAACACTTGTGGGATATTTAAATTTTTAGACTTTACGCGATGACGTCTTTTCCATTGTGCGATAGGTACTTAACATAGCATCTTTGATGAGTCTGTGGCAGCTGTGTTGTACAATGAGATTTTTTTCTCAGCGTATGTATAAGTGGGTGCGGGAATAGGTTTTACTAATTAAGCTGACTGATAAATTTAATGGAGACTAATAAATGTGCGCCTACCTCTGGCGTGGAGGACTCGGGTTCGATGGGGATGTTTCCCCCGCTGAGAGGTCTGGCACAGGGTGCAGTCAGCCTCGTTAGGTCCCAGAGGGGCCAATTGAATTACTTGATAAAGAAGTAGCGACCTCAGGTGGTAAAAGTTGCATAATTGGCCGGGAGGGCTAGGGGCGCTGACCACGTCCCACTATCCAGTACTGCATGCCACTTATGACGCCTCTAGTGGGTAGAGATGGAGACGCAGCGGCCGAGCGGCACGCCTTGACCCTTTATGGACTCTTGCGCTGGTTTTTGTTTTAATAACTGTGGTAATACAAGCAGCTGCTGACAACTTGGCTATTTCTGAGTTTTAGCGAAGTTCTTACAATATGCGTTGGCTATTAACCCTTAAATGTGCTACTTTGCAGATTCTAAGAAACCATGTTAGAGAATTTGAAGTGTTTCTTTTCTATGCTCATATGATACTGACCTCTAACAATATCATTCATGGATTTGTAGTTATATTATATCATACATGTATTTACCCCTATATTATTGTAGTGTTTTATGTAAACAAAAAGCAGAATTCATGCACCTGCAGGCAAATGTAACCCCGTCAGCATCCATGCGTGCCACCACACCGCTTGTTTACGTGGGTCCTCCCCATCCTTTAGCACAGAAACATTTTACTACCTTGGGACTAGAACTCATGACGCTTGACTTTTTTATTGTATATCACCTTAACGATCATGGTTATTGGAGCCTCTTACACTAAGTTGTCCGTAAAAGGGATAAAACAACGGATTAGAATTTAGAGGAACAACGGCATATATAGCAAAATAACTCACACATTTAAGGGTCAAAACTTTTATTAGCATTGGAAACACAATTTTACTCTGCGACCTGCTAACTTCTCAAATTTCTTTCCCCCTTCTAACCTTCAGCACCGGTATACATATGTATCTTTTTATTTTTATTTGTTTAGTCATTTTTTCCTTTTTTCCTTTTTCTTGTTTCCCCAGTTTATTTTACCGACCTTTTTCTGTTTTTCACACATATATAGAGTACCTATGCCCGAGGCGGGACTTGAACCTGTGACCCTCTACGCGGGGGAGCGACAGTGACATACTCTCAAACGACCACGGCTACCAGGGTCGAACGTATTTGTAGGTCTATGTGATACCTGAACGTACTGAGGTCTAATTACCTGAAGCTTGAGCTAACGGGCTTCTTGTTAGTTAAATTCACTGGAACACCTAATTGCCTTTAGCTACTCTTACTTATAACCAATCTTTTTTATAACTTTCCTTGCTAGCATTCGTGTTCTCTGACAAAATTGCAACATGTGCACCTTACACTATGCACTTATTTTAACATATACAAATTATTTATTGCAATTATTTATATATCTCCCTACCATATATTTTCATAATTATCAAACTTACCAGTGAAAAATTCTGATATTACACGACGAATTATAAAATTAAACCAGCTAGAACTTTTACTATCAGACCGTTGTTTTTAACGAAGCTTTAGAAAACGTGTAAGTCTGTCAGAATCACAGAAAACAAATTTAATTCACAGTTTGAATATTGTATTATCTACTGCAAAATTGTCTGGATAATTAAAAACTAACGAAGCATAAATATTACAAAATTTGTTGACATATGTGTGTGTACATTTTAAAGTTATTATAAACTCTCCGGTCACGTTTTGATTATTAATTACAATATTAATAGTGATTATTTTTATATGCCATGTCATTATTTACGTATCTCTCATTTTCTACCCCTCCTACGAACCCATATTTCATTTTAATGCATTATTTCGACACACGCCTATCGCATACAGTTCGAGGGAGGGACACATAATAACAATCGATGGGAGACTTTATTAATTTTATGTCAGGGAAGAGAATGGCGATCATTTACTAAAATTAGCTTTGTGGGAAGATTCTATCAATATTCAGTATTTTACTTGGCACATCTTATCTATGGGCTTTACGGCAAGATTAAATGCCCAACACGTGAGTAGGGAGTAGCGGTTAGTAATTCTGTAAGCCATGTCAAGATTAGAGTGTCCAACTTACTCGTAAGTGCACAAAAGCGACGACTGAAAACATGTACAACTTGTTACTGTTCAACGCTGGAGGAATCTCAGCTTTCAACCAAACATACAACATTGATTTTTAACCAAAGATATACCAAATCCATGTCCACACATTCTAGGCGTATGAATCCTATGTGGAAGGAGGGAAATGTTGCAACAACCGTGTGGTAGGTCTGGGCCCACTGTGGCTGTTACTGCAATGAGGTAGCTTAGCTGTTACAAAAATATATTTAACCTTGGAACATGGCATTTTTACTTTCTCTTCTAGTAAGTAGAGGAACTATTGTATTCCAACCAACAGCTCTATGTCGAGATTTCACTGGGAGTATATGTTTTGAGGCCCCCTGAGGTCCGTGTGTGTGTGTATGTGTGTGTGTGTATGTGTGTGTGTGTGTGTGTGTGTGTGTGTGTGTGTGTGTGTGTGTGTGTGTGTGTGTGTGTGTGTGTGTTTGCCTGTCTGCCTTTCTGTTAGTCTGGGACAGCATAAGTCAGAAACGTAAAGTCGGTTAGAAACCAAAGTTGGTATTAAAGTTTAATGTCTTGCAAGGATACGACACAAAGATTTTGAAGAAAACTTCTCCTCCCTAAACTACCCTTTACATGGAAAATTTTTCGAAAATTGGTTTTCTTGAAAATGGCTCTAACGATTTTGATTAAAATGACGTATGTTTCAGATATTTTTATGACAAATGAAATGTATATTTTGTACACTCTGGCTATAGCCTATGTACTGTTTACTCTTGATGACTTTTGAATAACTCGTAAAGCCTAAGAGATAGACAAAATCTTGCTATACAGAGTTGTAGATCTCGCTGAAACACACGATTTAGGTCCAATTTTTTTTTTTTATTTATTTTTTATTTATTTATTTATTATTTTTTTACAGCGAACTCTTTCAGAGATATTCCTTGTAATTTATATCAGCTTCTTAAAACAAAGTTCGTCAAATGCAATATCGCTTTCATTTTTTATATATTACGTGCAAAGACAACGTAAATTCAAAACTTTAAAAGATTTAACTATTGCTCAAAGCCTACTGTATTCTCATATTCCCCTTTCACCTACAAGAAATAAGCAATAAGATAACTTGTGCAAATGTTTATCCCAGCTAACATGAAGAAGATAAAGGAATAAGAGTTTGTAAAAATGGTTATTATAACAGTAGAGAAAGTGATGTGAGTGCCGCATATAAGATTTTTTTAAATAAAATGAAGAGATTAAAAGCCCCATCCCATCGATCTTAAATCCGCTAAACTCATCACCCATTAGCTTCAAAAGCACTCTACGACCTAGTAGTCCTTCGTGGTCTAGGCGTAACATGCTAGTCTCTGGTTCCCAAAGTCACGGGATTAAAGCGGAAATCTTTTCGGACGTAAAAATTCTTAACATAGCTTGCTTCGGAGCGGAAGTAAAGGCAATGGTCCCGTGTCGTAGATTTATGATATGTTAAAGAACCTCAAGCCTGATAAAGAGGCCTAAGAGCAAAATTAGGCAATCTTTCACGCCCATTAGCTGAGAACCACATCAACTAACGAACAACCATAAGCAAAAGTCAATTTTAGTTGGATTTTTTCCCTAGATATGAGACTGAAGTGTTTACAGGATGTACCTGCTTGCCTTCCAAGTTCACTGATATGCTTATTCAATAAGTTTATTTACTAACAAATATTATTTCTTAATTATAACACGTTTTGGTTATACTTTATCAGGAGTTAGCACCACAATGGAACTTAGAGATCTCTTTTAGTCGTAAATTCAGCTTTTCTCAATAATTTGTGAGAAAGCATGTAAAGTGCCAGAAAATATAATTAACAGAAGAGCTTTTTAAAGCAAAAGCTTTCATATATTCGCAAGGAAATAAGCCACATGATCTGACCACACAGAAGTTACTATATTTAACAGTGGCACCAACTTGTGGAGCAAGATTTGCCATAAAAGATGGACAATTTGCATTTCTACTTCAAAGGGGAGGTGTTATGTTTCTACTTTCTGAGTTGCATACTTACCTCAAAAATTGGATAGTGGTTCAATTCATTGGATTTGGATTGATCAAGATTGAGGACCTGATTCGACACTGGAGTCGGGTTGCGGCGACTGTTGGGCGGAGAACAGTGACAGAGATCTACGACAGACATGGACAAGGTTTTTGTTTTGTTTTGTTTTCCTGCGAAGTGGTGCAATACAAAATAACAGATGTAGTATCATTTTTAAAAATATATTTTACATATAAGTATCACGTGTAAATTAAAATGCATATAAAGTTAAGAGTCAAATTTCAATTAATAAGAAAATAAAAGTATAATTTTTGGCAATATTGATTTATTCTCTTCTTAAACCTTTTTCTCTGCATGTCAAGCATGTAGATATATAGTGCAGCGATGCTTTCCGAAATTGGGCAGGCATGGCGATGTCTGATTAAAAACAAAGTGTGTGTGTATGGCTGTCGCCAAAGAGGAAAGAAAACACACAGTGACTTAAAGGCTGGTGGCCTGTTATCGGCATTAGTTGACAATGGACGTCGTGTAACCGTGTTAGTTAACTGTACAGCTATGTGGGAAAATGTGCAGCCTGCAGTGTTTTGCTAACGCTGGGAACTTGCGGTAAAATGAAATGGTGTGAGGGGAAAGCCTTTCCTACGTACACACTTTGAGGAAATACCTTTAGGAGAGGGAACAGTTTACTTGATGGGAGAAAAGCTTGTTTTTTAAAGGGGAGACTTTTTTCCCGCCTTTTCTTTTTGGTCGTCGAAATACCGTCAAGGGACTGCTGATTATGATGTTTTCTTTTATTCCCGATTCCCACAGGGGTAAAACACGCTTTGCGGATACGAAACTTGAAGAAAATATCGAGTGCAGGGGAAACCAGGCGAAATGTTTGTGAACAGGTGCACATGTGGCGGCGAACATGAAAATAACACATGGTGCAGACATTGCTGACAGAAGAATCGCCTGCTACATGTTTTAGAAATAAGCCTAGATTAACAAGGGAGTTTTACTTCCCCTGGTTATTATAATAAATACTTAAAGGTTGAGGAATCCTGCCAGCCTTTAGCGCTTTTCTGTCTAGCCATCATAAAACACAAACCGCTTATCCATACTTCACATAAACTTTGGAAAAATTCCCAGCTGCTAGATTTATACCTCTCGCTTGAGATGACAGCAAGAACGCCAGCTTAGCGAATATCTCAACCTTTGCCAACAACGGCAGGCGAAAAAGTGCTGGGAAAGGCCAATTCTTTTGCATATTTATCTCATACTTGACACAGGAAGTTAGAGAAATGGGTTAATCTGTAAAACTTACCGTTTCAAAAGATAGAAGAGCACGTTATCCCAATTCATTGGCTATAAACAAAAGATGGCTATATACTGTGACGCAGGGCTGCACTATCTTGTTGGTGCGGCGTGTAACAGGACTCTCTAGGTCAAACTTCCCGACACCGCTCACGCGAACGAACCGGAGACCAGCAACAATCAAGTGGCAATACAAAAGGTTTTCCAGGACTGTCCGGCAGCTGGCTTGTTTTTAGGCGTTCGAGAAAGATCTGGCTTCGTCATTGCGATGTAAAAAGCTTGCGGAGCGCATGGAACGAGGCAATTTGTGATTTCGTCAGTTTGTCAGAGTGCGAGATAGTTGTTTTAATGAATGCAGAGTGAGTGTATCGTCAGAGTTAGTGTATAAAAGGAGAGAAAGTGAAGAGAGACATGAAAGGATCGGGTCAAAGCTACGAGAAGAAAAGAATTATTGTGTTTGTTGTATCACGAAAGGCTGCAGACTGTGTTTACGTCTGTAGAAGAGAGCTTTATTTTTTCGCAAAAGTTTAGAAGGAAAATAAACTAATAGAAAAGTAACTCGACTGGATTTTATTATTTTGTCACAATGTATTATAATCCAACATTCCCACTGCTTCTATGCAAAGTAAAATGGTTTCCTCGACAACTTTTCTCAGGATTTTGTGAGTAGTAGTCGAAAGAATTTACTATTGTGAACTCTGTGATTGTTCAAAATGAACTTAAGATACAAAGTCCCGCCGTCTGTCAGGCGACGTGTTATTTAATTGCTGCATGCTCGGAAGTTGAAACTTGCACAAATGTACCTTCAACTAAAGAAAGAGTGTGTGCTCACCGGAATGAACGAAAGAAATGTGAGAAAATGTTGTGAAGTGCTCAACAATAGACAAACAAATTAGACGTGTAAGTCCCAAACATTTTTCCTTCTTTGCTGGGTGCAACTCTTTCTGCATATATTGCCTGAATGGACGGACTGTAGCCCACTACATCAGGACAAATTTAAAACTCATGGATAGATATAACGAATGCTTCAACAACGCAGGTGATTACGTGGAGTAAAGTAAGTTTCAATTGTGTGGCATGGTTTAATAGAAGTTTAATTAAGCTATGCATACATTATTTCTTGGATTAACTTTGTATGTATTTGACATAGCAAAATACAGTGAAGGTCATGGTGACATTCAATAAACACTTCAAGCATATTCAGGCATTATGGCGTTTCCTTAGCTCGAATTCATAATAGAAACAAGTGGAAGTTCGCGCGGATTTATGTAGAGTGAAGGAAGCCATCTCTGTATACTTTTTCAGGCTAGATGCTAAAGATGGCGGGCAGCATATGTATTAGATTGAATCTGCAGTCAACTAAGAGAAGCTGTATCCAAAGCCTTAGTAATGACAAATATGCTTTATCTGGCTGTCGTCGTCGTCGTTGTTGTTGTGTTTAACGCCCGCTTTTACTACTACGGCACCGCAGGCGGTGACACTGATGATACATGGAATGAAGATGGAGCACCGGTGGAATGAGATGGCGGGGGAAACAGGAGGACCCGGAGAAAACCCGCCCTGACGCCACTTCATCCACCACGAATACCACATGCGGATCCCTGGAATCGAACCCGGCCCGGCTAGGTGGTAGGCGAGCGCGCTAACCGCTTGGCCACGGCGCGCCATCTGGCTGTCTCTTACTATCAATCCTCAGTGATACAAAGTTGAGATTATACAACGTGACACATTAGATCTGTAGTGAAAAAGTGCATTAAGGGATTTGGAGTTAGATTTCGAGTTACATCAGTTAGATGTGGAGAATGAGCAAGACATTAAATTACTCTTTTATCAGAAACAAATAATGCTTTCAAAGACTGAATTCTTGTATGAGCAGTTGCATATCTGCATGAAGTAATCATGGCCATGTTCTATGGATGTCAGTTCTCTGAAGAAAGTACCCAGTGAATTGTTCATATGCCTATCAAAATGTATAGATTTGTGAAAGGACACGGGCTCAATAATTCTTGTTGCAAAATAGTATGCCATATACAACGAAGAATTGCCAATGAAATATTACGCACCCTCATGTTTGCGTGGATTTTGTTACGGCAATTTATAATCTGCAATTCGTTATGTTAGACAATAGCAGCATATACAGAAATGAGTTTATTCCCTGGAAAATAAAGCCCTGTATACGTGAAGTGGAAAATATTCTAAGATTATTCTTGTGTATTATCACATGCTACACACGCTAGCCTGGAATCCCGTCTACTTCTCTTAAAAGCAGTACAAAGTTCACTCACGACACTGACTGGATTTACCCGTGATTTCTGCAACTCTTAACGCACGAAGGGTTATCTGCTTGCTTGCCCGAATACCGGCTGGAGTGGGCCACCTGTTATATAAAATTGATCTGGATTTTCAGGACTTCAGTTATTATTGTTCTAGGTTCATGTAAACCGACAGATGCAGACAAAGTAATATTTCAGGATCAACATATCCATTATGCACAAGTAGAACAGGCAAATACAATAATGAAGTCGTGTACCAGTCAATTTTTTTCCTAACTCCCTCTGTATATTATGGCCTTGATTGTAGTTTTAATACAGCTCCATGGGTGGGTGAATCTGAAATGCAAGATTGAACTGCTAAAGCACGTATTGATTTTCTTAAACTTGTTTACACAACATTCAGTATCTCATCTAAACCCTTGGCTGTTTCTTTTGTCTAATCGTTGTAAATTTTTCTATAGGAACAGTGACACCAAGAAACACATTTACAAATTAACTTAAGACTATCTGAACAAACTTTAGCGCAATATAGTTCACGTCCGGGAGCTGTACCCTAATAATAGGCAGCTTTAAATAACGTTATGCCCTCTACACACCTTATCAGAGAACGTTAACTGAACTGCAGATGCGATAACTGTTATACGACGTGAGCTAGGGCACTACGGAGAAAGTCCAAAAGTTCCGAACCGGCTGTGCGGTGTTTTGCCTGTCCGCATCCTTGGTGCTCGTTGCCGTCTGCCCATTTCATGGAAAGGCACTGATGAAACTAGGCAACATTTTAAAATCTACTTTTAAGGGCTTTACGTACCAACTTCATGAAAGGAGGTGCTGAAACTGGCCACAATCATTGTCCATATATTGTTGGCACCTCTATAGAAAACTATCCATCACTCGCGGTAATTCATGTTGAGAAATGCTGTCAACTTTCTGCTAGACATTTTGCTTTAATTCTTCCAAGGTGTGTGGGTTTGTCCTGTACACTTTATATTTTGAGTTAGCTCAGAGCTAGAAACCGCAGGGGGCTAGGTTAAGGACTGGTCTTTGCTAATAATTCTGTCCTGAAACACACTTTCAATTGTTCTGTTCCAAAGATGAGCTATTACAGTCTTGTTCATCAGTTATTTACCCAATTACCTGTTAATTAGTAAAAGGGAAGAGGGAGACAAAATTCTATTCACGTATGTACGAGCGTCAACTGTTGCCTCGAAAAAAAATTGGCCTTTCTCCGCCAATGGCGCACCATTTTTTTCGTAAGGGGTACTTCATGAACAACATTAGATTTCTGAGCTTAGGCTTTCACGGCCAGATTTTACTATCCAGTAAAATGATATTTTCGGGCATATTGGCCGTGGTCGAGTCTATGCGTGAACACCTGACATTTCGTCCGCCATTCTGACGAGTATCATCAGAGGAAGGTGATTGGTTCTGAAAGGGCACTTTAGGTTAGGTTATTTATTTTATATTGTTTTGTTCTGTTGTTTTGACCCGACGTGCAGGGCTAATAATTTACATATCTATATACATTTTTCGGGCTTTTAATATTTATGTATTCTTTCTGGGTTTGCCCAAACCCATACGGGAGCCCTCTTTGGGTTCTCTAGAACAGTTTGGTATAGTAATTGTTTGGTTTGGTTTCACTTGCTTTGTTCTTTATACATATATACAATATTTACATATTTACACTCGCTCATTCATTCATTCTCATTCACACACTCATACGCACACTACATTGATACACACTATTTACATTTTTTTAATTTTTACACAGTTCCCACTGTTTGGCTGAGTGGGCAGCATATCCTTTAGTGGTGACTGTTGGTGGCAGTGGCCCCTGCATTACGTGGCGTGGCCTTGGGCTAGTGATTGTGGGCGCGCTAGGCAGTGATTTCCCTAGAATATGGTATTCTTTTATGTTTTCTATGGCGTGGTTCACCGCTGCCAACATTGGTTATGAGGGGCTTTTGGTGCCCTCTAATGCGCGCCCACGTCGTGGTGGCTCGTTTGTGGATTTGTTTGGACAGGTAGGGGGTAACGAGTTCTGGTGGATGGTAGCTGTTGAGGTGAGGAGTGGACATTGAAGTATTTTCCTAAGGCATACGTTTTGGAAGGGCGCTTTCAGATTTTTCAGATTCTGATTATTTTATTAAGGAATATTGCCTGGTGCTGGTACAGTAGGCCCAGCGTACAGACTTAAATTTACGTTGTACTTACAATTATTTCTATTTACAGGATATATGCAGTGGGTTTCTCAGGAAACCCATACAGTGGCCCTGTTTGGGTCACCGAGAACAGTTCCCTTTAGTATTGTTTTTGTTTTATATTTTGAAATGTTTTTGTTTTTGTCTTTTCTTCTTTATACACATATATTACAATTTATTTACACACATGCACTTCCGCATTCACTCTGGCATATCATGAGATATGCCCCCTCACACACACGCATACACACACACACACACACACACACACACACACACACACACACACACGCACACACAGTGGGCACTCCAGATTGAGCGTCCCACTCGTACATGTTTGCTGGGCGCACCAAGCTATGCGTCCCAGCATATTAAAACACTCACTATTTACACACGTTATTTACACTATATACAGTTCCGCGGTTTTCCTGGGCGGGCAGGTTGCAGCTCCTGACTGGTTCCCTGGGGTGCAGGCCTCTGAGGTAGCGTGTGTGTGGCCTGGGGCCTGTGGTTGCGTGGGCGCACATCAGTCGGTGAGCCGAGCGACTCTAAAAAATTTTGATACGTGTATGTTTACGATGCTTCGGCTCACCTTTGCCAATATTGGCAATCACGTAGTTGTTGTGACTTGTGATGCGCGCCCATGTTGCTGTGGCTTTCTTGGTTATTGCCTCAGGGATGGAAAGGATCTGGGTTTCCAGGTGAAGGGTTTGGTTAGTGGTTAAAGGAGGAGCGGAGAGGATTTTCCGAAGGGAGAGGTTTTGGAGGGTTTGAAGCTGTTTTAAGGCAGTTTTTGAGGCATTTCGTGAGGAGCGTCCGTCTTATGTATGATGGGACGAGACCACCCCCTCCCTCCCATCGGCTGCACCCAGCCAATCGTGGCCTGCGTCAGGTTTGAAAGAGCTACAATAACGACCCGCTCTCATAAAGTTGGCAAGCAAAGCCTTCAAGGATCGTTTTAAAATGTCATATGGTTGCATCCTCGTCTTCCTGTGATAGCAGCAGCGAGCGTCGATGACGCGGACAGGCAAAACACCACGCATCGGGTTCGGATTTTTACCTGTGACGTAATAAGTCCAGCAGCGGCCAGTCGCGTTATTGTTGATAAATGCGGTATTATACTGTTTTATTCACTGTACGAAAAAAGGGGGAAGCATACTCTAAACCCTACCCATTTTCCAGAAATATGTATAAGCGAATAATACGCACTACTTCAGCGTTTGCATAACGTCAGTAACATGGCTCTATATTGTTTCCTTCATAAAAAAGGATACTTGGGTGGACACATGAAAAGGTGCACTTGACTTGTATATTACTCATTGTGAGCTCTGATGGCTGCGTTTAATATTGCCTTTGTGGTTGACCAAGATGATGCTAAGCACCACTGGCATACGTGGAGTGTGTATCGATACTGAGCCAATAATGTACACCGTGGGGAGAAGCTCTGGCATGTCACTAGGGTCCCTTCATATGTTGCTAACTGGAGTCACGTCGACACACTAACGTCAACCAATGACGACAATGTTGCCCATGGGAAAATCAACGACTTCCTTGTCCTGTTTCAGGATTCGACATGCAGAGTCACTATGCTGTCAGGTGTTATGGAGCATTTTAGAAATAGCACACTCTGGCACTCTTACAAGTAATATCTCTGATATCGAAGACTCACAGCAATTGAAAGCATGTTTAGAATGTAAATTGTTCTTCATGAAAATATTGATGTGAATCATTTTCATTCAGAACTCCGTCTTTGACAGTAGCACATGTTAAAGCCCTAAGAGAGAAATTTTGGTAAATTAAAAAAGCAAAAGGTCGATATACCTGGCGCGGATAACGTAGCAATTGTCTTTGTTGCATCCCTCATCAACAGAGCTATTAAATTGTGTTAAGTTAGAGAGATGTCTAAATAATTGCGTGACATTTTCTATTTTTGAAAAATACAACAAGGTAATAAATATTATAAAGAATACTGAACACAATAAACCTGTAACAACTTACAATTTGAACAAATCCCACATCTGACACCAGTGTAACAAAATGACAAAATCAGTCCAGTTACTTTCATTTTATTCTCCTTCAAAATGTTTGTACAAAACATTATCTTCTGCTGACTTAACACGGTTTACAATATTTCGTCGTACTACAACTGTTTTCTTTTCGAAGTCTTCACTCAGTGCTTCTGCTGTCATTCCTCGCTTCCTCTGTCTCTCATACACTAACTCTGACGATACAATCACTACACGCTCGTTAAAAGTACTTCACTTTGGCGCGACGTACCTTTCACGACGACAGTACTACAGATACACACGCTCACACACACACACACACACACACACACACACACTCACAACTGTCTCGCACTCACTGACACACTGACCAACTCATGTCTGTAACTGTAACTCTAACAAAGATGAAGTCACACAGACTTTTCACGAGTTTCTTCAAACACTTCTATCTGTAGGAAATCCCTTTTAGTTCTGCCGCTTTGATTGTTGTCACGTGTTTACGTGTGTTAGGGGTGTGAGGAAAATTGACCGTAAGCGCCCATTATTGTTAGTTACATATATACAAAGTCACGAGAGGCAGCTTGACCTTGAGCGCCTTTGTCTGCTTTGTATCTCACCATACGAAAAATTTGAGGACATTATTTGCAGAGGAGTGATTAACTTAGACGTGTATGTGATATTTGTGACTCTAGAAGAGGACCTTGACACAGAAATTTATTGGGATTTTTAAGAAACTGGTATGGAAGAGGGAAGGTACCTACTACTTAGATTATTTATGGAAGTACTAGTCAAAGTAAGGGCAGAAATAGCTTAGTGGCAGGGAAGTGTAATAGATAAGCGTTCGACACACGGTGTCCCTTTATCATCCTAGGAGATTCACTGCTGAAGTGCCTTCGAGCAGAGTGAAGAGTTGTGATGTAAAGAGGATGAACAGAAAACAGGCATTTTGGTGAATGTCGTTACAGAAACAAATGAAGGAAAAGCAAAGCTTGGAAACTGCTGCACAAGCTGAACATCAACGGCGAGAAGTAGGATTGAGGGTAAAGATCACAGTGTAGAAAATACTGTCTTAATCGGAAGAAAGAAAATAAAAGGGCGAAAAAGGAATATACAAATGAAGAATTGTGCAGCTTCAGATACTTGAGGTATACTAAGTATAGCATAGAATAGTTGGAAGGATTAAATTAGAAGATAAATCCTAGGAATGATTTAATTTACTTGTATGCTTTTGTGAACTTGGAACTACGGTAAACATGAAAGGAGTGCTTTGTGTCGTGTGACCTTATTAACTGCGGACATTTGGACAACCAAACGACCTGAGGAACAAGTATTGGAATTCCTGAAATGCTGATACAAAGTGTGTGAAGTATAGAGAATAAACAATGAAAGTTATAGTGATTGAAGTAATAATAATGCTGAAAATAGACAGACAGAATAAAGCTTTCTTTTTATTTTAGATGAATAGTAAACGTTTCCTAAGGCCGTCGCGTGTTCTAACTCGGCGAAGGGATAATAGGAACTTTTGAACGTAGGACTCTAGCATGGTTTCCTTTGAAAGGGAAGTAAAGCTGGTGTTTTCGTGTTTTAGATTTACGGCACGTCAAAGAACTGCAAACCTGATAAAAGGTATTTGAGTAAGATTAATTGGTGTTTCATGCCCAATGCTCTATAACTACAAAACAATAGCAGTTACAGAAAGCCCATAAATAGAGATCAATTTCAAACACTTCCTAAAAGGTGCGTTTCCGAAAAATAAAACAGGTATTTAGTGGGGAAGAAAGACATTAAAAAGCCGACATCCGGTGATAACAGGAAAAGCCGAAAGAAAAAGCAATGGAAACGATATGAGCTTTGAAGCTTTCATGGCAATGATTAGTATTTAGAGTTTCTCAGGTTATCGTGTATATTAAATCCCATGACCATCATCAGGAAATTAATAATTAATAAACAAACGGCCATCTCATATCCATGGCCTCCTTTTAAGTATTCCTGTCCAAGCTATGCTCAGTTGTAGGCCGCAGTTGTTATTAAAATTATTTGTCTCCAATTTAATTTTATTGTATTTTATTTATTAATTATTCAATTCCTGGTAATGGCCTGAGTTTAACATAGCCGAAAGGTCGAACAGTTTCATGGATAGTACACAACTGGTAACCCGGATTAATGGAAAAGGTAGTTTACTGCACAACCTTGTTCCAACGACAGAAGCACAGTGATTGATGATTAATTAATGCTCCATCCTGCTAAAAATAAAAAATCCAAACCCAAAAATGAGCATCATGATCTATATCAATCCAAACTTACTGATTCTAGCTCTGGAAGTAAGTAGAACTAAATGGCATAAACTTACAAAGTACACATGGCAAGTTAGCGAACACGATAGTACACAGTAGCTGTGGACTTATGTTTGTCGCCTGTGAGACATTCTGCATGTGTTTGTCTTCAAGATTTATGTCCTAAAAATGAGAAAAGGAGTCCTGAAAAGAGATGTTATGTCAGTTACGAAGTTGAAGTTAATGTACTGCCCCACTAACCCACGTAGGTACAAGTGATTTACAACGCAGCACCCACTCTAACCAGGTCCATGTAGTCAAAACGTGCTCGTGATATGGGGGACGATGTAGACCCTATTCATCTTGGTGCAGAGAGACGCTGCGCAATCTCTTGCATCTCTCTCATTCTCAGGCAGAACTTGCTAGGTGATCTGGATTCAAACACTACAGTCCGAACGAGATGGTTCCGCTGTAACACTGTGGGGCTTGCATTCGGGAGGTTCCGTGTTTAATTCCCACCCACTCTGACTATAGTTTTTTCGTAGTTTAACCGGCTGAGCACGCATGCTGTGAGTACTTCCTCAGCTGCCCCTGACCGGCCCCAACAGGAGGCACTGCCGGGGCTTAGTGGTTTGTTAATGGGGTAGGGTGGGGTCGAATGCGTTCAAATTGGAACCGTTAGGAGGGGTTTCTAACGGTTCCAATTCGAATGCATTCGACCTACCCCATTGTGCACGTCGTTATCAGGATATGATCGCCCTTCGGTTCTCTCCCCGTATCTCTCCCTTTCAGGGGTCACATTGGAAACACAAAAGTCCGGAAGCGTATGCGTGGTGCTCGGCCCCAGTTATAGGAGTAAGATTTTCTTCTGCTCATCCCCTCAGTCATCCGTTTATTTGCCACCTTTCCATGAGAAATTGTAGTCGACTTGAGGTCTTATGTGGATTCAATACTCCATGCAAACGCGGATTCAGATATTTTCGAATCTTGGATCCAAACCTCTAAGAATGCAGAATCGGATCGAACTTCTTTGCATGGAGACACCTACCACATTCATATCAAGCTTAATACGCCAAAGATGCTACTTCTGCCGTACTCGTGATACGCTGCACACTGTTTCCTTAGCAGAACTTTTATTGTTTCTGTAATCTCGCAAAGTATTCTTCTCAAAAACATGCACTTACCATGAAGTACATATAACATAAAACAAGCATATATTTTGCAGGTTCGCCAACGCAAATCGACCAACATAAAACACTTTTACACAAAACGCTTAGAGTACTTAAGTTTTTAGACATTATCCTTAATTCACTGCCAGTTTCATTTATTCAAATACGAATAGGTACTCCTGACATTCACATAAATAAACATGGAGCCTTGTACGTGCAACCGTTCGCCTATAAATCTTTTTAGAGTTCCCTGCATAGCCTACTCTTATGCAGCGATTTTATCTTTATTTCAATATACCAACAATATTTCTTCAAATTCATACATATGAAGTTCTACTCTTCATGTGAGGTGGTTCAAGAGGCTTGTATCATGCATAATATGGTGCCACTTTGGACAACTAATTACACGTTGACATTATATCAATAAATAAATTTTCAACTAACAACCCAAGGGATGTTTACTGGATTTCTGGATTCAATTTCTCAATCAGAAAACTTCGAATAAGGTTTTGTGCTCAGATTGGTTCGTCATAAATTACAGATTGAAAGAAATCGTTTGAGATTCATCAAGATAAATAACAACTGAAGGGTGTGAACGCTTAAGCATTCGAGGTCAGATTTATCTGCCACTGACTGCTTATCCAAGGCGCCTTTACAGAAACGGTATTTCACAAAGCTCCACAGCACAGCAAATAAGACACCGTCATTGACTCTATTCATTTCAATAGTTCCTGTTCTTTCCTTTGTTTTGCTATCCACTACGTATTTAACATTTACTGAGCCAATTTATGGTACATTCATTAGCTAGAAATGAAACAAAAATAATACTTTTTCCAATATAGAGCCGGCATTTTAACAAAGAAACATGACAAGGTACAATAACAAAGAAAAGTAGCACCTAGAAAACTATGTTAGAGAAGCCTAGAAAGTCAAAAGCCAGGAGATGCAGCGTATTTCATGTAGAACATTTTAAGAAGATTCAGTTTGATTACAGAATACCGCCGAAATACAGAAGAAGAGAAAATTAAAAACGGAATTTCTTTATATTGGGAAGCATTTCGCAAAGTGCGATAAAAATAATTCTACATAATCCTTTATATTGAATCCTATTAGGGCAGTAAAGCTGTACATAGTGCACACTTCAGAAAACTAAGGACGAAACAATACTTTTTTTTCTTTGAAACTCAGTATTTGCAGACTATTAATTTTGACAGTAAGTAAGGCACAAAGAAATATCTTAGGACCTGAGTATACCAAAGCAGTACTAATTTCTTTTCCTTTTATACAAAGAATTCACTTGGCTATGATTTTAATAGATCAAATGTGTTCAAAACTCCAATATTAGGAAAGAAACACACTTTTCATTGCTTATTCAATATGTATTGTATTTATAAATCGATTCACAATGGTGCTAAAAGGTAGCGTAGAAAAACGTACTGTATAATTGAATTAAGAAGAAAAATAGATTGGTTTTATGACAAACCAAGGAATTTTAGATAGGCTCACCCACGTTGTAAGACACAAATATTCTGTTATTTTACGATAGCAAATTTCGCATATATAAGCACATTTCTTTAAAAAAGCAGCATCTGCAACCCCAAAAGGGTTTTATATTTAACATTTATTGAAAAACCTTTCTGCACAATTTTATTACTTAAATTCAAATTAAAGGTTTACTTTTAATATATTTAAATGAAACACGTGTTTCCTCAATTATTTGATTTTAGAACTCCATCATTCACCAATAATGTTTTCTTTAAATTCTTCATTTTGCACCCCTAGCCTCAAATATACATGTTAAATATTCTCATAACAGGTGTAAAATCATTCTCCCCACATCGTTAAAACATGTAAATAGTCGTTTTAATAAAAGGACGATATGTCCGAACACAGATGATAGTCCGATGAATTTTTTCATGGTTTGTTGCTAAACACTACCGAGTTTCCTAGCCTCAAGAAAATTCCTGGTGGGATAAAAGGGAGGGTTCTTTTAGCCCTTGTGCCCTAACTGTAGTGCCTAAGGGCTCGCATGTCAGATGCCTTAGCGTGTCATCACGTGTGCTTTGTCTTCATAGTTTTCCAGTTTACATTCAGAACTTTGAAATTCCTCTGGTATTTAGCTTCAGGAAGTGTGCTATATGCCATGCCAGCTATTTGTATCTAGATTGCTGCACGAAAACCACAGCATTATGCTCTACACGAAACATATTAAGGTCCTCATGCGACAAAGCAGAACCCGAGAATCTTCCCGGGTTTCGTAAGCACACTTGCCTTACAAAGGACTTAGTGCAAGCGGAAATTCCAATTCGCTGAAACGGTAGCATGCATAAAACCGTATCTAGAAAATTAGATTAGCTTCGACGTTGTAAACATGTCGTCAGGATTTCATACATAATATGATTTACATATATCACAGCTTTGATAAACGCGATACCTAGATGCACCGGTGCTGCAAAGCGTACATTTTCCACAGGAAATTCACAATCGATCATGTTGAAGCTTTGATTGATATGTAGCGACAAGGATTCAAGCATCTTGAATTCCGCCAACAGCATAAGCAATACAGTTGGTCATTATAAGTACATAAATATTTGGGAAACAGCGTAGGAAACACATCTAGCGGTATTCATAATCTAAGGATTTAAAAAGAATTAGATGACATATTCAACAGACTATGTTTACAAATGACTGCACAGAAAATGACAGATTAAAGTATGCTTTCTGAAATGCTACTGCAGTGACCATCAAGAGTTTTAAGAGCTATTACAATAGGCTTCTTTCAAGGGGATGCTTTGTCGTAAGAGAATAGGGCTTTAGACATGGAAGACTGTTAGCGCTCTATCCTTCTATAAAACATCACCAAAATAAATAATATAACATATTTTTCATCTAAATAATTTTAAAAGTTCAAAGGTTTCGTGAAATCACATTGCATTGTTCTAGTGTGCAGGTTAGTATGTGCAATTTAACAAAAACTTAAAACTAGTTTAGCAAAAGGTAGTAGTCGTGAACTCATTATTGAAGAACAGGTGAGTTAAAAGTTCATTTTTAACTTTTTGTCTGAAGAGATAATCCTTGGTGTAACAGATTTTATTGCTTTGATTCTTGAGATACAAGCTTTGTAATCCCTGGTATTATAGAAATGGTGGTCAGATTTCCTGATAAAATATTATAAATTCTTGTGAATCAAAACAACAGGTTCAAAAATGTAAATACAAGCTAATGGTAGTATATAGAATTCTTGAATAGTTGGTGAATTTATAGGAAAACATTTCATGCTTTTCACAATGCACAATTGTAGTATGAATATATCTATTGATTTAGTTGAAGATGCCGGAGAGATTATCCCGTCAGAAGGAAAAGGATGTGAGCATTATAAAAATAGAAGAAGATCTATAACTAAGGATTCGAATTGCATGGGTTAATTTGCTCAGCTATGTAATTATAAAAGTTCTGTGAGTTTTTCATGTTAGGTTAGCATTAATCCATGCTCCTGAAAACATTGTGGTGTCCGTTTGCTTAGTTTTTGAATTTCCAATGCTAACATTCACATTAGGTGTCTTAGTTGAGGCTGAAAGCCATGCACACAATTTTTTTAGCATTTAAGACTAGTTTATTATTCTTTAGTGAGTTTACCCGTTACTTCTCTTAGAGAATATTTGGGCAGTTGTTATCAGTAAACGGCACTTCACTAAAGACATCTAATGACATATATTTTTCCCGTTACTTGTCTCTTCATTGGATGATTCACTTGCTGGAGAATCAAACAAAAGGCGTTTCTGGAGTGCGGAAGTAGCACTCATATGTCATAGCAGCCGTCACAAACTGGCTTGTAGAACCACACTTAATATTGTGTCAGAAAAGCACTCACCAACTCACTAAATGGCCAATGTCTCACTCGCAAGAATGCGCGTTTGTAGGGAATGAATGTTTAGTGGTGTCATATATATGCGAGGCGTTTTTCTGACATCAAAACAGTAAAAATAGTCTGTATGTATATGGGTCTGAAAATCAAACGCTTCTTTGTTGTATGTCAAAGATGTATTCTATGAGTGAACAGACGGATATGCACTATACGTATTGACCGTGCACATGGCAATACAGCACGAGCACGTGAATTTTATGCAGAAAGGTGCCCTGACAGGCAGCTACCGTGTGTAAAAGCATTCGCATGAATTTACCAACGCTTGAGAGAGAATAGTACTAGGGTTGTTGGGAGACCAAGAGGGGTACGAGTTATTGAGCTTGAAGAGAAGTTATTCGTGCTGTGGATGCAAACCCATCACAAAGCATAAGACGTGCGCAGTAAGGCAAAGAGTTAGTAATATGACTATCTGGAGAATTCTGCATGAAAATCTTCCGTACCCGTATTTTGCTTTTTAATAATCACCCACTCTGTTAGGCTAATTCCTTCTGGGCGTCTCTCATATATTATTTGACCATTCAAATAACTGAGAATTGTCTGAATGTGAAATTAATGTGAACTTTATATTACATTATTTCTCTACACGTCCTTCAATAAAATATTCTTACAAACGTGTATCCTTTTATCTACTTCATACTGATGGGAAGAACATTTCTAGAAATGGTCTTATTACATATTTTCTTGTAGCTACAATGGGAATTGGGGAATACATTAGGCTTTAACCGATAGCTCTAAAATTCCGTTCTTCTTTCGTGACAAGGAGAAAAAATAACGAATAACGGCTTCTCATTTGAAAAAAGTAGCAATATTTTAAAACTAAAACTACTAAGGAGGAATATCTTCGAAACATTTAACTGCCACCATCCCCCAAAGAAAAAATAATATTTGTTTGACATAAACTATGTGCTTTAGTGAGATCTCCAATTTTTGCGTAGTAAAATTCTATCAATCTCTTACAATTTATCACTTATGCAAACGTCATTTAGAATTTTTTTAAGAGTGCCTCATAGGCTATTAAAAGAAAATTCAAGATAGACATAATATTTGTCATGAAATTTAAAGAAAGGGCTCTTTAGAGCCATTTTTGAGATGCAAAAAATTGGAAAATTTTCTTTGAAATCTTTCTGTCCCAATCTTGAAAGCTGAGGAGCTTCAATATCAAGTTCTTCTTCGATTATGTTTTCTTGTATATGTTTTCTTTTTGAGATACAAATGCTTCTTTTATCTACGGACCTACAATCGTAAAAAATGGAAGGACATTATTCACTCATTATCTCTTGGCCGTGTAAAGAGAACGAAATTTCAAAACTTTAAGTTTTTACTATCGCACAAAGCCTACTGTATTCCCATATTGCCCTTGCACCTATAAGAAAATTAGGAATAAGCTAATTTCTGCAAATGTTTATCTCGAAGGACATAGACAAGATAAGAGGAATAGAGTTTGCAAGAATAGTTAAGTTATGTGAGTGCAACTGAGATTTATTTTATTCCTGCCAAAATAACTAAAAATAAATTTAAACATAAATCACAATCATTTATTATACAATTAGTTAAGTATTATAATTTCATGTTACAAAATTTAGTATTCAAGCAATTACTATTGATATTCCACAAGTTGCTCTCAATCAAGACTACAATTTAGTGCTAGTTCTTTTTTGGAAGCATTATAAAATCTGGTGTGTTTACGAAGGGACGTTACTACCTTGAAAATTACAGCTGCAGCCTTGTTGTTCTCTAATTTTTGACTTGGGTAGTAATTGAAGTTAACGATGCTTCCACTACTGCGAGCACTCGTGTACTCCCTACACATTGTTGAAAAATGATCATTTGGCAGGTCAGTGGAACAAACCTCCTGTGGCTACATGGTACGTACTCGTTCTTTCATCTAAACCTCACAATAAAGTTAAAGCCGTGAGAAGTAAAAGCAGCAAGTAGTTTCCGTTATAACTTCTCACGGCTGCCTGATCAAAAAAGCATCCGAATTGCACCTAGGGCTAAATTCAAAGAAGTTCCTTTGATTATCATCGCCGTCTCTTAACAAGCAGACACTTCCCACTGTGTTCAACAAGATGGTGTGATGTGTAGTGGGAAGTGAAGATCTGTTTTGTACAAGGCACAGCATCTTCGTGGAATTGCTTCAAGGCACGAAGAGAACTCTATATGAACTTACTGTACTTTACTGGCAATTTTTATGAATCTGACAGAATAATGCAATGTAAACACTTTTTTTTTTTGGTTTCTTAGGAAAGGAATACCCAACAGACTGAATTCATGCCTACTGTCTGTTCACCACCTCATGAGCTAAGGGGAATGAGAGGCAGGGGAGTGACATTCCATGCACTGGAACCTCAGTTTCGTAAACATCCGCGTAATCGCTGTTCTACTGGCCATGTTTCCAACTTACCTCCAATATTATTCACGCTATGTTTACTTGCTGCTAGCTTCTCTTAGTTTCAGATGTAAAACCTTTGTGTCGAAAGCAATGGTACAAGTAATGTAGAAGTGGATAATTCTCCACTTAGGAGTGCTGTAAATCTGCTATGATATTGCGGTTGTAGAACAAAGGGATTCAATGTGATAGTACTATGTCTAAAACAGATCTTTATAGGATGCCTGAATCAAATGATTAGTCTTTCTTCTATTTCTTTCATTACCTGTACTTACAAGAACAATTACTATACTATTAACTGAGCGAAATTTTAATATGTACTTCATTCTTTGAACCTGCAGAAGGAAATGAAAGGTTGTTAGACTGAATTCTTCCTCAATTGTTATAACATTATTGGTCATTTTGGATTTATTGGGCCACACTGTCGTTTACTTGTCCCCATACATGTGTGATCCCAAACCCATAGAATTAGTTTGGGCCAAGGTAAGATGAATACTTAACGAAATGCAACAGCTGACTTATTCTTACAGGAATTGCACAATATAAAGCTCAAGGATATATCACAAGACCGAAACATACTGGCAGTGTTTTTTTTAAAAATATAGAAAGGGCAGAAAATGATCAGTGTGAAAAATACGAAGAAGTTGAAAACATTGTTTACACTTTATCAGCTAAATATACTGCATGAACTGAAAATAACATTTAAATTGTGCTTTTTCAGCGATTTCTTTGCTTTAATCTGGCGTGAATACGCATTCCTAGTTTGGCAACATTATCGTAAATATATAATTGTTTATCGGGAATTGTTTACTGAGGTAGTGACTGGCTGCATTCCTATCAGGGATCTTCAGCTGGTGAACAAACTGTACACTAAATTAAATAAATAATTCTAAAAGGGTTAGCTGCCCTATTTGCAAATTCTTATAACAATGTTGTACATTATTACGCTTTATTTATCAAATATTTTTACAATATACGATTTTTTATCCTTTATCATTCATATTTAAAATTGTCTTCTACAGATCTCTTACGAAGTGTGTCTATTGATAACGCTAAAATAGGAGAGCTATCCAGCTACTGGATTTTCTCCTACATTTCCCTTGCACCTACAAGAATACTAGCGATAATTTCTGCAGATGTTTATCTCGACTGACAAGAAGGAGATGGAGAATGAAGTGTTTGTAGGAATAGTTAGTACATAAGTAGATTTTTTAATTTTTCTCCGTAGGTACGTGTTTTGAAACGGTTTCATTTCGCTTATATGCGGATATTTAAACTAAACCCCAGCACAACAGCCCATTAAGGGCCAAGCTTTGCCATCCATCCGCCGCGTCCCCCACCTCTGCCCACTGCAGACGTCATTGGTGGGGTGCAGTGCCGGAGGGTGGAACGTGGTCAGCGCCCCGATCCCTCCTGGCCAGTTATGCGGCCTTCTCGACCTGGAGCCGCTACTTCTCCATCAACTAGCTCCTCAATTGGTCCCTTCGGGATATAACGAGGCTGAGTACACCCCGTGCCAGACCTCCCAGCGGGGGAAAAATCCCCATGCTGGTACCGGGGATTGTACCCGAGTCCTCCGCGCCAGAGACAAGTGCGCTACCAATTGTACTACGGAGGCGCTAAAATAGGTATTTATAAACGAATTTATTATGTGTTAAAGTTATTTAACAATATACTTACGCTAAAATTACTACCTAAAGAAAACTTTTTGTTACGAGAACAGCGGAAGGCGCTGAAACTGCCATAGTGCAAGAACGTCATAAGCCTATTTCGTTTAATACGTGCAAACCTGACACTTATTCACACTTCTGGTTTCAATTGAGAAATTCATGGCAGGAATGCAATCGAATATTTACCCACCCCTTACCAAACGCTGGCCACCTCTTTTTCCAGTTGTTTGTTTCAAGTTTCGAGGCGTGCAGTGGCGGAATCAAATAAAAACATGATATACTGATTTTGTATCTTACGTGTATTTCCTTTTGGCATAGCAAACACAAAGCTTTATTACTTTCACTACTATGAATAGTAAGTAGAGGAAGTATCGTATTCGACCCAAAATTTTGATGTCGAGATTTCACCGGAAATATATGTTTTGAGGCCCCCTGAATACAAAAGAAAGCAGTTTTACAGAAAGATCTTCTGTGTCTGTGTCTGCCTGTGAACAGTATTACTCAAAAACGAAAAGTCGGTTAAAAACCAAAGTTTGTATTTAAGTATGCAACACGAAGATT
The DNA here is from genome assembly GCA_030765045.1 of Tenodera sinensis. Taxonomy (NCBI): domain Eukaryota; kingdom Metazoa; phylum Arthropoda; class Insecta; order Mantodea; family Mantidae; genus Tenodera; species Tenodera sinensis. Next base: position 100,403,901 of record CM060966.1, on the reverse strand, counting down.
TTGAAGAAAATTCCACCACCCTTAATTACCCTTTACATGAAAAGCTATTTGAAAAATCTGATTTTCTCAAAATTTCTGTAGCTATTTTGATTAAAATGCCATATTTTTAAGATATTTTTATGCAAAAAGAAATGTATATTTGAATTTTCTGTCTATACCCTGAATTACTTTTTCATAATTGGTAAAGCGTACGCGATAGTTCCTGTACAAAAAAATGTAGATCTCGCTAAAACACAAAAATTGAATCCAAAGGCATTTTTGGTGGAGTGAACCATTTCGGAGATATTCCTTATTATCTGTGTGAGTTTAAACTTTTCTCAAATAGAAGATCGTTATTCACTTACCTCTTGCGAAGCTTGACAGTGGAAATTCAAAGGTTTGAATGACTTAACTATTACTTATAGTCTAGTGTATTTCCACATTCCTCTTGTACCTACAAGAAAATTAGTAAGAAGATAATTTCTACAAATGTTTATCTCGACTGGCATGAAGAAGAGGAATAATAGTTAATGCAAGAGTAGAGAAAATCGTGTGAGTGCAACATAGATATTTTAAGTATTTTAAGTTTTTAACGCTCATTGTGCCGAGCTGTATAGGTATATTTGTGTTTATAGTACTGATCTGATGATGAAAACATCTATTTGGAAATTCTGAGTAAGGTTTCACCAACATTTATGCTATAGTGATTATAAATGTTGTGTTTTATATAAGCAGACAGATAAATCATTTGCGGTGTGTTTTGTGATCTAGCGGTGAAATTTTTCAAATTGACAAGATTTGAAAACCCCCTGTCACGGAGTTTTTGTACACATGCCAACAAATTGAGAGACGAAAGCATAACGAAGGCAAATTGTTGAGGCTAGGGTAGACGTATAAAAGGAGAGGTGACCATTTCCAGAAGTTTCTGCTACACTGATCTCGCTAACAGAGAGGTTTGTTGCCGTGACATTTCCTACACTCCCCAGGCAAGCAAGCCATGGCGATCTCACCGCACGCTACTATCATTGTCGTCACCATCGGTACGCACCTTCCCCTGCCAAACTCCGGTCTCCCTAGTCTGCTGCTGGTGACATTTCCAAAATGGAACGGGCGTACCACCCTCCCTCCATCAGCACCATCATCATCATATACACGTCCCCCTTCACGCGGAACGATTGTCTCCCCCGCAGGCAAGCACGAGCGACAGACAGGGTGACCTCCCTCAACCCATTCAGGCTATCCTTTCTCGTGTTCAAAATACCACAAACACAATCTTCTCGCAAGTTTCTCTCCCTCTTCATCTAGCGCAGTTGTTAATAACTTAACTAGGAATTGCTCTGGTGTCGAACCACAGGAGGAAAATGAAACAAGTTGTAGCGATCGAGCACAACCAAACTCAACTAATGAACTTTACATCCCCTCCGAAAACCACTAGAGGCGCCTGTGAAAGACATCTCCTTTTTTCTGCCTCCAAGAGGTAAATTGGAAAACTAAAAAGTGGTTGGAACACGAGAACGTTTAGGTTACGCAATTTATACTAGTTTTTATGTTGCACGAAGGGCCCTTCGTTGGAAAGGGGAGGTATATGAAGAGCTAAGTATTTCTTTTTTTTTAATGTTCCATTTATATGTCACCTTTAACTTAGAAGGTCACATTGGCGGCTTTTAACCTCTTGGAACAATTGCTGTACAGCCACAGTGTTCACTTCCTAACGGGTTTTTGAACGTTGGGATTCTATAATTTTCATTAACTTGTTATTCTTTATTTGATTACCTTCTACGTATGGAAGAGAGACACCCCCAAGGACTTACAAGTCTGTCGGAGGGCAGACGAACCTATGGACCGGACAGAGTGAAGACCTGGGAGTTGGTGGTCAGCCAAGCACCAGGTATGAGGGTCAGGGAGAGGATGATAAGAAATGCAGACCAACTGGATGAATGGAAAGGTGGTGATGGAGCAGTTCTTGGAATGAGTTTTGGGGCGAAACCGGAGAACCCGGAAAAACCAGCCCAGACACTGCTTCGTCCTGCAGACCCATATGTGGGTCTCTGGGATGGAACCCAGGTCATCTTAGTGATAGGCAAACGGTCGAACTGCTCGGCCACGGCGCCTTAGTTTGGGTTAACTTATTACATTAAAATTCGCACATACATTCACAACCCCATTCATATTTACAGACTGTATGTAGGTAGTATGTGGAATAATTCCAGTTAAAGAGAAATTCTAACCCTCCAACAAGGAATCGAACCCGGGATTCCTTACACAGCAGATACTCTGCTGACGAGCTACGGGGCAGACAACGAATTTGTCCAAAGCTCTAATTATCATTTTTCGAAATTGCGCTGTTAATTATTGTTATGATGATGATGATTATTATTGTGGTTCTTATTATTATTATTATTATTATTATTATTATTATTATTATTATTATTATTATTATTATTATTATTATTATTATTATTATTATTATTATTATTATTATTGTTGTTCTTATTATTGTTGTTGTTATTATTATTGTTATTGTTATTATTATTGTTATTGTTATTATTATTATTATTATTATTATTATTATTATTATTATTATTATTATTATTATTATTATTATTATTATTATTATTATTATTATTATTATTATTATTATTATTATTATTATTATTATTATTATTATTATTATTATTATTATTATTATTATTATTATTATTATTATTATTATTATTATTATTATTATTATTATTATTATTATTATTATTATTATTATTATTATTATTATTTTTGTTATTATTATTGTTGTTGTTGTTACTTTCCCCAGTACCTACCATAATAGGCATTATATTTCTAAAGAAGGAAAATACATACTGATACTTAAACGAAAATGCATGTTTTCAGGTACTCTGAAGTGAATGAAAATAAAGCACTATACTGAGAAACGTCACGGCTACCAAATTGTGTTTATGCTCAGTATCTTTCAAACTGCGACACAACAATTGCTAAGAAAACCCTCACGCCGCTAGCTACCCACTGTATCGTACATTTTTCGTTACTTCTGATTTTCTCATATCTGTGCTAAGAATTTCTTTAAAATACTATATCTTTAATACATCTGCTGTAAATCACAATGTAGGTGTATATCGACTTTTCTGGGAATAAACCTGTAAACTGCTTTTCATTTTAAATGAGTTTGTATAGCTGATAAGTCGTAAGAAATACAATGTACAGCCCTTGTAATGTATGTGAAATACATTTTTTGTGGCTTTAACTACTTTCCAGATATTCTTTGTTATTGGTTTGAATTTTCAAAGACGGGTCCTTTTTTCTAGCAGTAGGTCGCTAAACAGAGAGGCATGTTCATGCAACACATCATCTTTTTTATTTCCCTATAATCATTCAATTATTTCTTGGCGCATAATAGAAAACTCTTCTAAGTGCCACAAAAGTTTAAACTATTACGAACGGATGTTGCGCATTCTAAATACCAAGAGATTTGCTGTTCCAAACAACACGCAGCAAGATTTCTTCCTCTCAGTTATCAGATGAACCTTATAATGTGAATTCCTATGAGTGTTTATTGTAAATAGAGAAGTAGGTTTAAGAGTCTACTACATGAACTTTGAAAGCTAAACTTTTCATGCAACTCCTTCCATAACTAACTGCAATTTAGGAGAAGTTCTTCAATAATTATTCCTAAAACTATATAACTATGATTAATAAATAATATTTTCTAGATGTTGGCACGAGAAAATGCATATGAATTGCTATTTCACAAATGACTTAAATAATTTTTGTTATCATTACAGTTTATACTGCGGCAAATCACAATTCCAGTTATTGTTTTCGTCACTTTATTACTCTTATAAAACTGACGCACAAAACCATAATTCTGTCTTATCGTAACCTTGACAGATGCTATTTCAGAGATACTACACAGCCCCGACGCGACGAGTAAATGTCCACAAATGTTTCTGACGATACACATATTCTCTCATCACTAACTGTACACACACTTAAAATTAACTACCGGTAACAGCCGTCCCGTTTAACATTTAAACACTCCAAACAACTCCTTTCCTCGCTGTCCAGCAGGCGAGAACTAACTTTTCTCGAAATCCACATTTCCTCGAACTTCTCGCAAACAAGTCGGCAGTCGACCGTTTCGCTAAGAATCTCGAAACAATTTGTTCAGCCACGCTCATTACCTTCCTCGTTCTGATACGCTACTATTGTTGGCCACGTATTTACAAGCAGTCGTATGAGGTAGCTTCAACTTGAGCGTCTTTTATGGCCGTAGCAATACGTACAAGCTATAAATCTTACAGGTCAGCGAAAAGGTTACGAAGGAAAAACTAGAATACAATAGCATGTTTTTCATCTCGGCATTAACCGTTTTCAGGCTATAATACGTCTGACTGAAAATAAATATGATGCATTTGTGTTGCCCATTTAAGACACGGAATTCTACTCTTTTCTCACACTATCTCCCCGCTATCCAAAGCTTATTTGTAATTTTAACATTTGAGCGCTTTTTCTATGCCTTGTATATTGTGACAACGGACTCGGCACACAACAATGAACACACGGGCCTAAGCTATTGCAAAGCACATACCAGGATGGCGATTAAACAAAGGTACAAGTTCAAGCTTCCCTAAGCCACTCACGCGAGCGAACACGCGACTAATAACATGAAGTGACAACACAAAGGGTTTCCGGAGCCTTCGAGAAACATCTGGTTGCGTCAGCGCCGGCACCTTTGTGAAGGTCGAAAAAGGCTCGTGTGACGTCATCCCCTCTATATAAGGATGTAAGAAAACAGCAGAATGACGGAGTTCAAGTCGGTCAGTGTTTCAGTGAGTGCGAGACATCTGTGTGTGTGGTACGTCACGTGCGACGTAAAGAAGATTTAACGAGCGTCGAGTGAGTGCATCGTCGCAATTGGTGTATGAGAGACAAGAAACTGAAGAAAGACACTGAAAAGACTGAGGCAAGTTTACGAGAAATATAAGTTTTGAGTTGATGTTAGCGCGAAAGATTGTAGACTGCCTTAACGAGGAGAAGAAACCTGTATATTTGAGATAAAACTTTAGAAGCTAAGAAAGTGATAGAAAAGTAACCAGACTGGATTTTGTTATATTGTCACAATACTAACAGACCTCTTGCTGCATAATTTAACCACATCAAGCACAATCAACGCAAAGAGCACGTAGACTCAGTCTTGTCATAGGACTAGCCCTATGTACAATAATTTTGTTACCTAAAATTTGGAAATACCTAGAAAGTCCATTTTCTTCTATGCATAAGATTTTTTTAAAAAAAATATCTTAATAAAACAAAATATACTTCACCTCTTGTAAATCTTTATTTCAGGGTCATTAGTTACTTTAAAATAAATCTGAAAATGATATGCGTTGGAACAATCATACAACTATATATAGGATTGTTCCAACGCATACATATACATATGATGTGTTACACTCGCACGACTTTCCCTATTCTTGTACCAACCATTCTTACAAACTCTTATTCCTATATCTTCTACGTGTTAGTTGAGATAAACATTTTCAGAAATTATCTTATTGCTTATTTCCTTGTAGGTACAAGGAAAATTTGGGAATACAGTAGACTTAGAGCGGTAGTCAAATCTTTTAAAGCTTTCAAATTCTGTTGTATTTGCACGCCTAACATGCAAAAAATTAATAGCCATGTTCCGTTTGACAGAAGTGTAAGTTCTCCAAAACTTAAACAAATAGCAAGAAATATCTCCGAAAGGGTTCACTCTACAAAATAAATTATTTGGACATAAATTGTGTGTTTTAGCGAGATCTACATTTTTCCTACAAAATCTTTTGTACAGAATTTCACATTTTCAGCAAGCAGTTATTCTCTCAGATTCCAGGGAAGCAATTATAGCAATTACTTCCAAGTTGTCACCAAAAAACCAAACTATTATAGAATGTTGGAAGATGCTTAGCCATCTAACAGCACTTCAAAAACACCTAGTCTTCCAATGGATACCGGCTCACTGTGGACTGAGTGGTAATGAGAAAGCTGATTTTCTTGCAAAAAAGGGTACCAGCGGTGTACAAAAATCTATAGTTAATTTACCATTTTATGCAGCTAAAAGATTAGTCAACTCTGAATTCAAAAAAATTATTGCAAAATATTACTATGAAAAATCAAAGAATAAAAGATGGGAACTACCAAACATTCAAACAGTGATTCCTGAGTATCCTCGAAGTATCCAAGTATCCAAGTATCCAGCATTAGCTAACAACAACATTTTTACGGTTTACGAGTTATTCAAAAGTCATCCAGAGTAAACAGGACTACATAAGCTGTAGCCAGAAAATTCAAAAGATACATTTCATTTCTCATCAAAATATCTCAAAACCGTTGAGGCATTTTCAAGAAAATTTAAGTTTTCAAAACATTTGATATAAAAGGTAGTTTAGGGTGGAGCAATTTTCTTCAAAATCTTCGTGTCGCATCCTTGAAAGACATTTAATTTAAATAAGAACTTTGGTTTGTAACCGAATTTCGATTTTGAGTTATGCTGTCCACAGACTAACACACACACACACATACGGACCTTTTTCTAAACATGCTTTTTTGGATTCAGAGTGTCCAAAACATACACTTCCGGTGAAATCTCGACATCGAATTTTTGGGTAGAATATAATACTTCCTCTACTTACCAGTAGAGAATGTAAACATGTATGTTTTATGTTTTCCCTCTATGCGTTCCTAAATCGCTTGACCGATCGCTGCGAAATTCGTCACGTACACCTTCTTGAAAAAGGTTTTCATGAAATGTAACATTTTACTATGTAAGGTATGACAGTCAAACGATTCTCAATTCGCTTTTCCTTTAAGTAACACACTCATATATTCTTCTCTACTCTCCCTTCATAACGTTTTCTATATGCATGAAACACAAATGCAATGTATTACATTCACGTGGGTTTCTCCACTCACTTTTACGTGACACATCCACATGCCCTTGTCTCCTCGCTCTTCAACGTAGTATTCATGGAATCTATGCTAAAATGGAAATAGATAAACTCCAATACCAGTTGATTGTTCACCATGAAAATTAGCTCATATAAGGGTTTTGTCATGGAGATTTTTATGACATCCATTTTATTGTCCAACATATTACATTCACATGGTTTTGTCTGCCTGCTTTTGTTTTATCATCACATTCATTTCACATATCCTTGTTTACTCCGTCGTTTACAAACAATTCATACAATGTTCTATGTGATTAAATAGAAATGGAACGTATTACATTCGCATGGCTTTCTCTACTCGCTTTTCTCCCTGTAGTATTCGTGATTGCGTTTGCATAGTGCTTTTATTTATTTTGTTTATTTTTTGTTTCTTGTAGTTTCTAAGAGTTTAGTTCCTTGTTTAAGGTATTAAGCAAAATTTTTAACTGTCTCCAAAGAAACATAAGGCTATTGGGCAAGAGCAACCTAAGTCTACAGGTTGTAGGGCTTAATCATTAAACCGCGGGCAACGCCAGGTATTTCATTCTAGCTCTATTTTAAAAGCAAGCACTTTTTGAGAAACTTCACAAAATTTTCACATTAAAAACGTCTGTTATCTAAGTAGAGTGCGCGTTTACTTCACTAGGTGATTCCCAAACATTTGTGCTTTCTGGTACCACACTTGCCCGAGGCTCTAGTTTAGAGCCTGTGGCTATTAACGAAAACAATTACCGACCCAGTGCACCACGCAAACAACATTCATGAATAATTTCCAGCATAAGAACGTTCATTAAATTTGATTGCTGCACACCACGTCAGCGGTGCCCGCACACATGGCTCATCTCAATTTTTTTTTAAATCCACCTCTGGGAGTGGAGGAATAATATTAAACGTATTGTTCTGGACACAGAAGTGGGCCGTTTGTTTAGTTCTTTATTTACGGTCACAATGCTACATGTCTACCTGCCTCGTACTGCCACAGTATTTTAATTGCGCGTATTGCCAGGAGAGAGATATGGCTTAAGCCACGCACCTCACTAACACCAATATACTAGCAACATGACACTCGCCTCTGAGAGCAAACATATATATAAAAAGGGTGCACATAAAAATGTTAAAAAGGGCTCTCCAAATGCACATATTACAAGTGTATTCTATTGCTGTAAAGCCAGATTTTTTGCCTGCGTCCCCCATGTCTGCATATTTCACTGATCTCTCTCTCTCTCTCTCTCTCTCTCTCTCTCTC